>JAYRCO010000334.1:0-29976 GCA_037042815.1 Ceratobasidium papillatum | reverse complement strand
TCAAAGCGGTACGACGTGAGCATGAAATAAAGGAACGTTTTTATGATCATGACTGTAACGCAGATGTCAGCAAGGCTCAAACAATAGCCAGGGGCTATTTACCTGAGAACCGAAGGCCAATGCATGCCTGAAAAACGGTAAGCACGCATCCAAACGACTCGGACAAATGCACCTACTCTAGGCCCATGCGAAAATGTCATTATTCCACCATAAATCCCAGGATTCTGTTTCACAGCTTCCGGGAGATTATTCCATCTATCTGGCCTGAACTCTGGTGCATCTTCTCCCCAAACATCGCGCAGCATATTCATGCCCTCCAATGCGATATGTACGTACGTCCCCTTCTTGATGTACACGCCGTCCTTATTTAAAGTCCCATCGCTCATTCGTACAGGCTCGGCTGTAGGGATTACGTCGTCTTCCATAGCGACTCGCAAGCTGCTGTGCACAGGCGGAATGAGGCGCAACGATTCGCGAATGACGTTGTCTAGTTGGGATAATTCGTCTAGGGAGGAGAAAAGAGATATGTCGGAGGGGTCTGCTACTGATTGTTGGAGTGAGGCAAGTTCGGCTCGGAGGGATGATTGGATGTCAGGGTTAAGTGCGAGGAGGTGGAGTGTCCATGCGAGAGCTAGAGAGGTGGTGTCTGATCCGGCGAAGAGCATAGTGTTAATGTTGTCCATCAAGTCGCTGTCTGGAAGACGCTGGTCATCTGGTATCGAGGTTGAGAGGTTCGATTTCACTAAAAAAAAAAAGATAAATAACTGAAACTGAATGTAGCATGTGGAACTCACTGAGTCGACTGAATAGGTCCTTGGCGGGTTCGTCTTTGTTCCCATATTCCATCTCTTTCAAAACAGCTGCTCGTTTAGTTTCAACAAGCTCTTTACACTTGGCGTAAATAACTTTGTGGTTCTCGGTGATAGCCTTTTCGTATTCGCCCGGCTGTAATGCGAGTTAGGCAATAGTTTAGACAAATAATAATGGGCCACTCACGAAAAGCTTGTAAAACCACGGGCAATAAACGCTCAATATCAAGCTTAGAGGACCTCGTCCTTGATCAAGAGTCATGGCGAACATTCGTTTATAAGCGAGGTAGACTGGATTCTCTTCGTTCTGAATTGCGTTAAACGCGTAGTCAAAGCCTGAGGCAATCGTTAGAGATATACTTTAGTCACGTTGCGTTGTCCTACCTGCCAGTCCAATCATATCAAACGCAGCTCGAGCCATCCAGTGATAAACATCTATCTCTGAGCTGACGATCTTCTTGTCGTCCTGTATTGAGGTTTCCATTAGGTCATCCCATTGGGACAGAAGCTGCGTGGTGGTGAGTATTGGCCAATGAGCATCAAATTAAACATACCTCTTTAGCCTTGCCAAAAAAGATAGGTAGATAATCCTTCAAATTGGCAGAAGAAAAAGCCGGCGTCATGACCTTCTTTTGCAGTCTGTGAGTCACTCCCTCCGTGGCAAGCATTCCATAGCCAATGAGAGCTCCAATAATATCGCGCGATTGCCATGGTTTCTGGTATTTGTTCGAATTATTGAGGACGTAGGTCAAAGCGCGCTGATCTAGCGTGTAGAACCGGGGATCCCACTAGTTCAAAGGTTTAGTACGAACACAAAAGTGCGGGTAGTTTCAGTAAACTCACACTTCCGAACCCGTTTATACGCATTGTCTTGCCGTGGGCTTTGACCAGATCATTGCAAGTCTTAGGTGTCTTATTCGCACTTGTAAATAGAATGTCAATAGGCAAGCAATGGTTAGAACGAGTTCTGCTAACTTCATTGCCAGATGCATATGACTGTCCATCAGTCCAGTTGACTTGGGTCCCGATAATTTCATCATTGGGTCGAAGAGAGGCATTATGAACAGCGTTCGAACCACGTGGAAGACGGCAGCGCCAACGAGTAAAGCTATCGCAAGAAATGCATACCAGAGGAAAGACATGGTAGCCAACGAAGGAGATAAACATGTCGCAGGTTGACCAAGGAAGTGCGACTTTATACAGAGTTCGGAGATGATGTTTGGACCGACGAGGGACAAAAGAGTAACAAGCGCCCACACTTCCCAATCATAAATAACCGCCACCATCCGGCTTTCTTGTCCGGTCGCCACTACATTGCCACCAATCGCCAAAGCCACACTGAGCTGGTGCTTGGGATGAAGTCATGTCCTCGGACTATGGCGACGATGACGAAGATTTTCTGCTAAACTTGGGTGATGATGATCTCCGCATGCTCGAAGAGGTCGAGGAGAAATGCGGAGTCCAAGTCGAACAAATGAACTCTGTTGTGTCTCATGCTCATTCTGCTGCGCCTAGACTATCTACACGAGGAGTAAACCCGCCCCCGCCAAAACGCGCCAAAGTTGGAACACCTGTACAGGATGCCCACATGTCGGACGACGACAATCCGGACATACTCCTCAACGCAGATGGAACATATAGCCTTGACTCTCCAGAACCTTCGCTCATATCCGTTCGCCCGGGCTCACTCGTTTTCTCGGGCTCGTCCAAGCATCTCGCGCCCGAACCTGTTCAGCAGCGCTCGGCCTCGCTTGCTTATGTACCAGCGCGAAATGGGACAACTTCTGCAGCGCGTCCTTTGCAGCGCCACGATTCAAATATGTCTCTTCATGAACTTGATACTCCTCCTTCTACTCAAGGCACTCAAGGGCCGCGCCCTCTTGTTCGTGCCGGGTCACTGTCACAAGCGATCAGTCGCGGTTTTGCTAGGAACACCGCGCCATCTACTCAGCAATATACCCGAGTCGAAAACCACGCCGCCGCTCGACCTGGTGACACAAGCTTGCAGAAGGAGGTTGAGGCTTTGCGAGCACAGTTGGCTCAGGTATGTTAACTTTTGTAGGCTGCATGTTTATACTGAAGCGCTTTCGGCACCACAGGCCGAATCTGAGCGACAAAAGTTGCGAGCATCGCTTGAGGAGACCAAGGAGAATAGTTTCGTGAAAGCTGGGGAAGCAGAGAATCTTCGGCGTACGATGCACAAGGTTAGTGTGTTCCGGTAACCTCGCCTGTCAATCTCTTATAACTTGTTTCGGTAGCAAACCGAGCAACACGCAGAGGAAATTGCGCGACTTCGTCAAGAGATGGCAGATTCAGAGAATACCAAACTAGACATCGAACGGCGTACGAAGTTAGAAATGGATCAACTACGGACCTCTTTGACATTCAAGGCATGTTTACGCAGCACATATATGTCAATACTAACGCTTAATATAGCAACACGAGAGGGAAACATCACGTAGAGGCTTTCCCAACGTCAACTCTACAATCCGAAAGCGTCAAGCACCCGGAAGCACCCAGACAGAGAATTCAACTCCGTCTATATTCAGGACGACGGACATGCAGCACTCGTCGCCGCTCTCTCCAAGAAAGCGGGCGACGAGGGCTTCGATGGCTCCACCACCTGTTCCAGGTAAGCTAATATCCTGAATTGTGTGTGCTTGTTACCAATCAAGCTTTTGCAAGAAAAGAGTTTTGGTGTTACAAACTCGTTTAATAGATCCACATCACCTGTCAAAACTAGAGGCCGCTCATCTAGACCCAGCCAGAGCGCCTTTGGCGAAGATTCGTTCACACCACTACATACGTCAACGCAATATCCTCCTAAGGATAAGGGCAAGGGTAAAGCTAGGGCCGAAGACAGCTGGCTAGACGATCAGACGAATACCCCTATTCAGCGGTTGACGTTTGGCGCGCAAAGCTTTTGGGACCCACCACGACCTGCGACTCAGGCGCCTTTTGCACCCGAATCTGATATATTTGGTTCGAATGTGCCCCCACAGACGCCTGCGAGGGTCGTCGAAGCCACCCCTACGGTTGATATTATTGAACCTACAGATTACGCGGACGAGGTGAGTACTCTTGAGCACTTTCAACAGTAGCAGGGATTTACTAACGACATCTGGTAGCTGCGTATGATCCTCCTTACGCATGTGATCTTATTCCGTCCTCCAGAAGGCCAAAAGACATTTAGCCTGCAACACCTTCTCACGGTTTCGCTCCCTCTTGGCTTGCAGAAACGGTTCAACGTTGCATGTACAAGCCTGTTTGATGCGTTTAGTGCGTCGTCAAATTCGGCGGACGGGGACACTCCCATTTGGGACCAATGCGCAAGCAAAGCGTCCCTTGCTTTGGTTCAGCTAGCGCAAGTGTTTGATGAATCAGAGCATGTAAGTGGGTCGTTTCCATTCGTGGCACTGATACTTACTTTTCGTGGTCACTATCTCTAGTCAGACTCCCTGCGTATCCTTTTCAATCTCCTCATAGCTGTCTGTGCGGCTGTACCTGCCTTTGCCGGGTATCTCCTCAAAGCCGGTGTTCAAGAAGGCGATTCGGTTCTGGCGTCTACGATGTGTAGCGTCGTGCTTAAATGCACCAAAGAGAAGCTCGACGACACTGTGCTGTGGCACCTTGGCGAGACTACACTCGTGCTGTGCGAAACGCTGGGCTGGCAGGCTATGGACGATGGAGTCATTCGGTAAGTCTGATTGGGTCGCCCTGTTCGATAGATCGTGTGACCGTTGGTATTTTGTTATACAGGTTATCAGCATTAGCCCGGACTGTTGGCGTGCTTCCTCTCATGCTTGATTCATCATATCCTCCTCCTTGGACAATAAAAGCAACCCGTGCCTTGAGCGTACTTGCGTCTCGTACGTGCTCCGTCTTTTTCCCTTTACATAACCTTAGACTAACATTATAGGACGTGTAGGTCCTGCACTAGTCCGTGGGCTGCTAAGCTTCCCGGAAACCAACCCTCCAACAGCACCCGATTCAACCAAAGTCCCACTTGTCGAGCTACTTTGCCGACACCTATCTGCATATAGGAAGCACGAGACCGAGGAACATGTACGTCCATCCTAACCCTACCCTCGCATTGCACAACTAACTGCAGTGCTGTCTAGCACCGAGAGCTATTTTCAAACGTCCTGACCGCCCTCTCACAACTCGCAATCACAGACACTCAAAGCCTAACAACACTAGTGGATTCGTTGACGCTTATACCGTCGTTGGTCTCGTTTATCTACCATGTCACATCCGCAATCTGGTCTGAGCTCGAGTTGGTGGAGAATAGGACTTTGGGAGAGGACAGCTGGTTCGTTTTTTCCTTTTCTTTGTTTGCCTCTTTTTCTGAATTGAGCATTTAGTTTGGTCGACGCTCTGAGACTTGCGATTCAACTCCTGCACTACCTCTCATTCAGCTCCGATCCTGAACCCAACGTTCGAGAACGATTATGTTACGCGCCTCGAGGAACGTTTAATGGTCTTGTGCACATGTTCATTGTTGCATTTGGTCGACTATCACCTGGAGATCCACCCGACTATTTAGACGAGACGTGTTCTGGCACGATACGTGAAATTCGAGGTGCGTTTTTCCATGTTTTACAAGTTGGACGATCCTAAGATTCGGTTGCTCGTAAAGGCGTGTCAGAAGCCTTGCTCGGGATAGTAGTCGACGGGCCCGAGGTAGAAGGTATATACGACGTGTTCCATGATTCGGAGGAGGATGAAGAGAAAGTGGATCCGAGTGTGGAAGATGAAGACGAGGACGAAGAAGCGTTGAAGATGGCGCTCGATCTTTAATCTAAACTTTCTCTAAATATATGCAGGACTCTTTTTTAATGCATGTCACTAGTATCTACATGGCTCAATTTTTTAGGAAATCGTGGATGCAGGTGGACCATTCGTCTCCTGGTTTCGTACCCTTTGAAGCTGCAAAGTCTTGTTCGGGACACCAGGTTGGAGAGTCGAGGGGTACGATGAGAGTGTCTGGAACCTGACCGTCGAAGAGCGCATTAGAATCCACAGTTTGCGTACGGAGTTCCAGCTTTGAGACAACCTCTGGAAATCCCTTAGCTGGGAGTGTAGGACGCTCGAGTGGGGGGACGAGAAGTGTCCAAGGGGTGTTAGCAAACAGCCGAGCGAGGTTGATGTATGTGTTTGAATTGGGTAAGAGAAATGGCGTAGAGATTAGGATGATCGTAGTCCTCGGTCTGCGTCTCTTTTTAAGGATCTTTTGGAGTTGCTTAGTTAGTTGCTTGTGAGGTGGGGATCCTGCTTCGTGCGGGGTTGTCATTAGAACTGAACTTGCGCCTGTCATTTTTGTTAAATTGGCTTTAGTGCATGATAAGATAGGGGTGCTTGCATTCTGATAGACCGGTCCAGTTATCCAGGGCGCTTGGGTAGGTGTCTGGGATCCAGATGCAGCAGGTTAGGTTAGATCCATTGTCCTTGGGCGGATTGTTCAAGACTACTTGGATCGCGTCTGGAGCGAGGTTCCCTAGTTGAGGGGCCAACTTTGAGAAGAGGAGCGATGCAGGCATGATTCCCAGTGGAGGTTTATCTGCCAGATTCTATGTATAAGATCATCCAGCGAATTTGAGATTGAAGCTCACAGAATCTAGGGAATGCACGCGCCAAAGTAGGGCTTGATTTAGCCCACAGGGCGAGTGAATTGAACGTCTTCACGGGCCTGAACGTGAGAACACAGAATGCGACATATAGAACCCCGAGCCATTTGAGAAGTAGTCGAAAACGCCCGACGGGGGTGCGCACCCCAGAATAAAGCGAGCGCGCCTGGATTGGTAAAACGTATATTCGGTTCCAGCCTGAGCTTGAGCCTTTAGAGTCCACGTCGTCCAAGTCGAGAGGTATATTTTCAGACTTGGATGGCTGAGCGCGACGAAGACGTCTGTTTGAGACCGAGGTGCTCATTCGGTCCATGGTGGAGAGGCGGGGAGAAAGATAGGGGCTGGGGATCACGTGTAGATGCCGTCATCATAGGGCTGTAGGGACTTGAAATCGATATTGGGCGGTCGCCAGGACGAACTGACAGCCGTGCCGTCAACTCTCGTGATCGTTTTCGTTTTTTCTTTTTATCTGAACACGAGAGGTGCAACAGTCTCTACTTGACCATGTCGCATCTGAGCGGTAATCCCCCGACGAGTCCGGGCAAGTACCACTCGATAGATCTGAACAACAACGACGATGTGGCCGTCCACTCTCCGCCCAACGCCTATGACCCCCACCGCATGCCCGAGCCTGCATCCGACGCGTTCTCGACCCATTCGACTGCGCCTCTCGCACCTGGATACCGCTTTGACAATGCTCCGCCTATGCCCGAGGCGCCTCCCGAGCCATATGTACCTCGTTATCCACCGCTGAAGCAGGATTCGTATGCGGATAGCAATCATAGTGCTGGTGCGAGTCAGGCTGGGACTGGACCTGGGGGATTCGTGCGTCTCAAGGAGCCGAATGAGAAACCGCACCGGCCGGGTCATCCGAGGAACCAGAGCTGGGATTTGTTAGCTGGGATTGGGAAAGATATTGAAGGCGAGTTATATTGATATATTGGTGTTGGAGAAGATGCTAATACTAGACAACTAGGCTTCGACTCGAGAAATGCCTCCCAGGCGCATCTCCAATTCGCCCAAGGAGACATGCCTAAAAACCGACTTGCTCGTTTCTACAACTATCTGCTGAACCTTTCGATCGTCACCCGTTGGTTTCTCTACATCGTTCCTGTGCTCGCTATACTCTGGATTCCGGGTATCGTTCAACTCACGGCTATTCCAAAAGCCAACATCTGGAGCGTCACTCTCCAATGGTGGAGCATTTGGTTTAGTGTCTGTTGGGTTGGCTGGTGGGCTGCACTTGCCGTCGCAATGGCCCTTCCCGTAATCCTTCGCAACACAGTGGGAGTTGTCATTGTCGGACTAAGGAGATATATTGATTGGTTAATGGTATGTATTGTCTTACTACTTATGAGTCGTATTCAATACCAAGACATTTGACAGGCTCTCCAACGATACATCGCGTTCTTCGCCTGGAGCTTGGCCCAATGGATCGCTTTTACTCAGCTTATCGTCAGACATACCCCAGACGCAGACCAAAACGATGCAAATGCTGTAGCGAGACAAGACAGCAACAATAGCAACCTCGACCTGATCACTAAAATCCTATTCGGTGTTATGCTTTGCGCTGCAATCCTGTTGGGGGAGAAGTTTGCTATCCAATGGATGTAAGCACCACCTCTCTTCCCCAAACCCTGGAGCAGCAATTGATTTTGTCTCAGCGCATTCAAATTCCACGAACGTTCCTACGCAGAACGTATCGCAGAACAAAAAATCCAAACAACCTGCTTGACAACACTCTACAAACATTCATCCGAGATTCCAGGTCGGAGCGATACGCTCAAAGACGGACAGACTGGTCCTGCAGCGATTAATCCTAAGAAATTGCTCAAGGGGGTGTTGAAAGGTGTTAAAGGTGTTGCGTCTACGACTACGACGGCGTTGGGAAATGTTGCAAGTGAGATTGCTGGAAGGTGCGTTTTTCGTGCTTTAGATTGAGGAGATGTGTTTTGACTTTTTGGATCAAGTTCGGTGTTGCAGCCTAATTCGCCGGCTGCGATGGTTGCTACTGCGCTTGCATCGGCTAACAAGACTCGACTTGTATGTTCCCCTCTTCACATTCTCTCATGTTTTATCTTACTAACATCCTATGTAGCTAGCCCGCAGAATATTCTACTCCTTCGTCCAGCCAGGTGCCACAGCCCTAGTCATGACCGACATCGCCCACTACTTTCCTGACTACGAAACCGCCGAAATCGCATTCGGATTATTCGACAAGGACGGGAACCACGACGTCACCCGGGACGAAGTCGAAATGGCGTGTCTCGATATCCATCGTGAACGGTTGAGTTTGGCGAATTCGATGCGCGATATTGATTCGGCTGTCGGCCGGTTGGATAATATTTTGATGAGTTTGTATTTTATTATTGCTGCGTTGGTTATTGCTGTTACTTTGGTGAGTGGGGATTGTAAAAAGGGGGAAAGAAGGGGTGATTGATTGGATTGTAGGAGGCCAAGTTGACTACGCTTTTGACTGGGGCTGGATCTTTGGTGCTTGGTACGTTTGAGTGACTATTTTGGTTGTCTTGCGGATCTGATTGGTGTTTTAGGTCTTTCTTGGCTTATTGGTGCATCCGCCGCTGAGGTCCTTACTTCGATCATTTTCCTGTTCATGTGAGTTTATCGAAACCAATTTAGTTGATGAAGCTGACTGTGTGTAGTAAACATCCGTATGATGTGGGTGATCGTGTGGATATTGACAAGGGATCGTACATTGTCAAGGAAATGCGTCTTCTTAGTACAATTTTTATCGATACGACGAGAGGGTGTCTTGTCCAGGCTCCGAATGCTGGGTTGAGCACGCAGGTACGTCTTTCCCTCCTATCCTTCTATCTCTAACTAAGCGCGCCTACGTTGCACAGTTTATTTCAAATATCCGCCGCAGCGCACCAATGTCTGAAACATTCATATTCGACGTTGCCTACGACACAGAATTTGAAGATATTGAGGCGCTGCGCAGTCACATGCTGTCGTTTGTTCAGGCACATCGGAGGGATTTCTTGCCCACGTTTGATGTGGTTGTTTCTGGTGAGTGATTAGGCTTTTTTTTTGGTGAATGTATGCTAAGGGGAAGGATAGATATTCCGGATCAGGAGAAGATGACGCTCAAGGCTGATATTTTGTACAAGAGCAACTGGCAGCAGGGCGCGTTGAGGAGTGAGTACGAATGCTCCACTACGACGACTAAGCTAACGCCCCTTTTCAGCCAAGCGCAGGAACAAGTGGATATGCGCCCTGAAAACCTCCATGGCAGAACTGAAGATCTACGGCTCCAAAGGCAACCCCGGAGCTAAAGCATCGCCGGTCAAGTACACCGAAGTACCCTGGGACGAAGTCAAAGCGTCCGAACGAACTGAAATGCCCAGCCCCAATCCCGCTATGCGAGAGCCCCGGATCCCGCGCGGCGAGTGGTCGTTTACAGACCAAGACGCGGTCCTTCTTGATCGTGGACAAGACGTGTTTGATGAAGCGGACGAGTTGGGGATGAGTACGCCCCAGTCTGGGAGGTCGAGGCAGGATTTGAGGCAGCGAAGAGCGACGAGGGGGAATATGATGGGTCCCGGAGGAGGGGGAGGAGGGGAAGAGATTGAGATGACTGCGAGTGGGAGTTCGACGCCTAGACGGCGATGATTCTTTTTATTTGTTTCGATTCTAGTTTGGCTATGTATAAAGATGAGTTTGTTTTGCATCTGTTTCGGCGCATATATACATAGATTAAGAAAGAGAATGCTATTATTAAATTTCTTTCATGTTTAACATCCGTTCACTATGATTACTGACATCTTATCCAAACAAAAAAGTCTAAATCACTTGGACCAACAATGGGATAGACCGGGTGCAAATGTTTATGTCACGTGGATCTCTACCGCGTCGCGCAAGACTCCACAACAACCACACCTTTACTCTCTCACAGCCTACCACGATGCCTAGTTTTTATATAGAACTCCCTGCACCACTCTCTCGACACAATAATAATGCAACGCGATCTGCTCGTCCTTCGCTCGCTGAGGCTCCAACCAAGTCGTCAGCCAAACCCAAGAACGTGGCGGATGCGCAGAACATCAAGCCGAGCCCCGAGGCAAATAATAATGGGGTGAAGCGCAAGAGGAGTGGTTCTGATCTGGTTGGAGCAAGTACTTTGAATGCAAAGAAGCCTCGAGACTCTGAGCGGGGGAAAACAGGGGACAAGGTGAGCTACGACCCCACTTTGCAATCTAAGCCGCATGTTGGATCGGTATTAACTACGTTGCACTGTTTGGACTTGAATCATCTAGTCTGCTCCACGCACGAGCAAAACTGCTGTAGTTGAGCATGCCGTCACTCAACCGAAATGGATACCAATTTCAACTGCCGTTTCGTATGATGAGATCATGGAAAGGATACATGTGAGTTTGTACCTTGCCCCCTACTAATATATCCTAGACTAACTCGCCACTTGAAAAAACCAGCTCAGAGAATTCTTGGCACGATTTCAACCTCTAATGAAATTCGCTCAAGCCCATCTGGATGTCCTATCGCAGCTCTCTGTGCCTACTTATCGTTATCTCCCTCGGGCTACCCTCAAAGCCGTACTGCTTGCGTTGCTTGACCTCGTGGGAGCTGACGGCAGCTCAACCTTGCGGCGCCAGTGCCTAACTACAACCAAATACGTTCGATCGGCCAAAGGGAACCTCGACATCGTCTGGGACGCTCTTGCCGAACTTCGCCAAACTTCTTACTCCCAGATGCCCGACCCTAGTACTCCCCCTGATGACGATTATGATTCCGAGCCAAGCGACGACGAAGACCAGCCGGCAGGACGTGTTACCCGCCTAACTTCCAAAAAAGCTCGACTTTCCCAGCCTTCTCTACCCCCAAACGACGACTCGCTCGATTTCGAACTTGTTTGCGGGGCGCAGTTCTTGCCTATTCTGATCTTCCTGGCAGAAACGGCTCTGCAGACTCCCAGTGTGCGTAGTGATATCGATGCGGGTATGCGTACGCTTGGAGCGGCCGCGCACAAATCCCATATTGCCAAGGTTGCCGAAGAAAAGGAACGGTGGACGAAACAGCGTCAACAATTTGCTGCTAGCCTTTCAGCATTAGAGGAGGTAAAGGCACGAGAGAAAGCAGCAAAGGGTGGCAAGGCCCCACGCGGTGATCCTGCTACTCTCACAAAGATCAAGGATCTCAAAACCAAGGTTCGTATAGTAAACTGGCCACCGGAATACTATCTGAACCCGCTTTTACAGAAAAAGACTGCCGAGGCTAAGCACCAGCGAACGCTTCGTGGTCTCACGGTGTCATACAATACGGAATTACGTGCATATTCTAGCAGGGGCACTTTTCTTGGAAGTGATCGCTTAGGACGCCAGTTCTTTGCCTTGGCGTCGCCCCCTAGATCTGCCCATGTAGATGACCGGTGGGATAATTGGTCCACTTTTGTCGCTTGTTGGGGCAAAAAGGAAAACGGACTCAACCCTACCTGGTATGGCTTCGACGATCCATCTGAACTCCGCAACCTAGCCGTCACCTTGGGAGATGTCACATCCTCAGGACCAATACATGCCGATGGAACTGACTCGCTTGCCAAGTCTCTGCTCCAATTCGCCGAATTTCTGGAAGATCGCACGGAATAGACTCAATACTATCACTCTCTTAGACAGATGTAGGCATATACCCGTACACGTTGGCCGTAGTTATTAGTCATATAAGTAATGTATTATCTCGTTTACGCTTTGTACTCTCAGTTAGACGATAACATATTATGCTCTTATTATCTACCCTCCAATCATCTAATAAGATTTTCGTCAAGCAAGACTGAGCCAACCTCCCGGTTGTTTCGCACTTTGGTTGAAAGCTGATCCAATTTCAGAGACAAGAGGACAGCAAGAAGATGCTTGCACTGCAAATTTTCAGAATCAGACGGATATTGACTCGCTGTGGTTGATTCGATGACTTACCATTGGCTGCTCTGCCGCAATCACTACTTTCGAGGCGAAAGTCGGGCAGGAGCACCAACCGTTGGGGACGGCCCATTTCAACTCAGGTTTACCATTTGAGTCTTTTTCTATGGCATCGCTGCACATATCCGTCAGATCAATGGATACAGAGAATGTTTCTTCCGCGCTGTCCACTTGGAAGGATTCTCGGCCCTGGTGTACGACCCGAAGAACTAGCGCACTCGGAAGTGTTAACAGGAAGCAATATTCCGGTTTAGAGGGTCCATTTGTATTTGCTGACCTTTTTCTCGGTCTATCAAGTCAAGTGCAGCTAGAAAGGTATGCTGGAAGACATGGTGAAGTGATAGAATTGTATTGTCGTCGACTATACTCGTCAATTTATGTGACTTTACGGCGAGTAATTGAAAAGCATGCCCTACATTCACTACCTTTCTCGATGCCTTCGATGATTCCCCTTGCAATTCGGTTAATTGGTGGATGTGCCATGTGAGGACGATGGTGGTATAGTTAACTCATTGTGCCGGTCAAGAACCCCGCGCCACAGGCCGAGGCCTTCTAAGCGCCAATGGACTCAGCGCTCAAGCACTCAACAGCCGTTGACTAGCTTCACAAAAATTTCACAATGTGTCTATCTAGCGTTCGGCATCTGCACACATACTACAGTCGTTCTGGCTTTTCTTAGTAATAAGGTTTTGGACAGGGAGCTTACTATGCAAACCATATCAGCTGGGCTACTATGGCAGAAGCTAAATGTACTGGACTTACGATTGGGTGCAAGTCTCTTGACATCTCAAGCATTCCAACGAGTGGAATTGACTGAAAACACAGAGTGGGTTGTTACAGTCCAGCTGGTGGGTTGGTGGGTTAGGAGGGGGGGGGGTCGCGTCAATGTCAGCTATCGCACAGACCCGAAACTCACTGGGTTGGTCTTAGCTATGTAGACGTGGTTACACCTATATCTAAGGGGAGACATCATATACAGATTGTATCCGACTAGGCGTTCGACTTACTGTGTCCATTCAACTAGGTCAAAACACATGGTTGAGTTCAGATGAGTTCAGGCGGGGTGTAGATTTAGAATGTATGCGCTCCCAACAAGCCGATATGAAAGCTCTTTTGGGCAATTAGCTAGCATTCTAACCTACTGAGAAAAAGGGAGAAAGATTTGGCGGGGTTAGTTGACTGTATTTTCATGCTGCTAAATTCCAGCTGTGTCAGCTAGTTGAAGGTTGAATTTGAAGGGATCCGGCTTTTTTCTTGTCAGAGGTCCTTAATCATAGCAGCATAACAAATCTCTCGTCGCTCTGCTGCTCAGGTAAGTGCAATACTCCAGCCCGGGCTCGGTATTTTGGCGGAACAGTGGTGGAGGCTATGACTAGGCTAGACCCAACATCCGCGCTCCACCAGACACAAAAAAATGGTATCTGTTGCCAAATGTTTTGCGAAGTTGTGCCTGAGAGCAAAGCTTGTTTGATGCTTTTCTCAAATACAACTAGCCGCTGGAATGGACCCGAAGAAAACAATCGTATGCTGTATTTGCCGAGGTAAATGATATATCAAAAATCCTTCCGACTCTTTGACTTCAAGACATAGTGCTTCACCAGTAGCTCGACGGTTTGCCTTTATATTGCACCGTAGATATATACCTTGATATTTTAGTGATCCCATAGCATTTGAATCTGAGCGCCTAGATGTTGTAAACCTATCTTGTAAACCTATCGTGTACATCCTCTTTGTATATATTGGATTAGTCACAAATTCATTCGTAGCTCTGGTCTCTACACGCATATATACACCTAGGTGTATTATAGAGGATGCCAATATACCGCAGAATAGTTCAAAATAGACGGCATGATGTAAACCGATATCTACGTCAATGGAAGATCTTCTTTGTGTTGCCTACAGCCGTCCTGGAAGCTTTTTATGTAACTTGTTTACCGGTATTCAGGGTTGTGTGTTTGCCTGTTCATTGCGTTTCTGTCTGTATGTTCTCGGCTTGATAAAACCACTAGTTGAAGGAAGTACTTCCATAAGGAGCAGCGCTATAATCGGCGTGAACCATTTCATCGCGTTGTTAGACTCGTCTTCTGCCACCCGAATTGCTTGTGTGCGAAGCAATGGTATATCTTCGCCTCGTCTCACCGGCCCGCTTAGTCCCATACGTGAAGTTTCCTCCTTCGGTAAATTGATGGATACTATATAGGCCAGGCTTCAGCTCAGCTGAATACTGTTCAGCATAACTTCAATGCGATCAATAGTCATATCTTCGCTATTAGCGTCATCTAGCCTAGCTATTTGCGCAGATTGGGCTAGTTTTAAGTCACTCAACTACTTGTTTGTTTTGTGAGTTTAATGTCTTTTTGTGTTTTACGTTCACCCTGACATACGTCCCAAAGCGGAGACTCGTATTCCACCGTGGGATTCCGTAGTACTTCGCCAATACCCAACCCAGCCAGCCCTATCGGCCTCAAATATCCAGGGACCACTATAACTCATGGTGAAAACTGGGTAATTTAAAGCATGGCTACAACAGATCTATAGTCTAACCTACTATATGTAAGGTCGGCGTCCTAACCACAAAAGCAAACGATTCCTTAATCCTGACTTGGGACTACGCGATCAGCGGAAATCAGGTTCCAGGAGTCGCAAAACAAGTTGAACAACAGTTTGTTGTTACGGCTGGGACACGACCTTACTATTGTCCGTGGTCGGCCACAAATTCACTCTTTGGTAACGTCCAGATTCTATCATGTGCCAAATCGACGACCAAGTAACGCAGGAGTGCGTCGTAGCTACGTGGATCGGGATCAACGATGTTAAGTAGGTAATAATAAAACTTTACATACAAGTGTGTTTTAATCGCCCCTCCCTCCCCCACCAGCCGAGGTGTTTTGCCTGATCGTCTGGCCCAGTTGTTTCAGCTGCAAGATGAGCTGTACGCAACAGGCGCCCGAAACTTCTTGTTTTTAAACATCCCGCCATTCGATCGATCGCCAGGTAAGTCTATTGTAGCTGCTTTCAACAGACGTTCAGAGTAGAGTGACTTGTAGGGGGCAACTACAGTATTGAAGTACAAGACCAAATATCCATCTGGAATGACCTATTACCAAGCCATATTGCAAACTTCACCGCCAGTCACAGTAACACTACTGCATTTTTGTTTGATACACAAAAATTGTGGGGTGAATTCTACGCAGAGCCGGCCGCATTCAACATCACTGATCCCGACGTGAAAGGAGGGGGGCTGTGGTATGACGATTATCATCCATCGACTTCTATTCAGGAGATAATTGGGAGGCGAGTGGCCGACTTCTTGACGGCTCAGTAGAACAAGTGCGCATACACCTCGTTAATAGCTAGCAGCTATCCTTAATCACATATGTTCGCGAATATGTTCTGAACATAGGACAAATCGAGTTGTGTCACATGGTCAATAAATACTAAATTAGGTAAATTTAGACTAAAACATATGTAAAACGTCCACTTTTTGCTACATGTTTCCTTGGCGAACGGAAATGTTTGCTATAAACAAGCTAGACTTCGGCGAGACCTCAATTCGATCAAGCATTTTTGCAATTGCTATTCAGTTGTCATCAAGCTCGACCTCGACCCAAATGTCAGATGTTACGTAACTTAGACTTTGTCCTCTTAAACTCGCCATCCACAACCCGATTTGCACCATTCACAACGAACAGCTGTCTGCAACGGCCTCGGCTCAGGCCAGACTTTTTGCCTCATGTCTGGGGAACAGCTCACTCCAGGCGCACAGGTTGCACAACAACGCAAGCAGTATGTCATAGGACTTGGGTTGCTGCTTGTGGTGGTCATTGAATGGACTGGGTCGAATTTCTTGACACAAGTAAGTGTACTTTTAAAAAAAGCGTTGCTTGGGCGTTGTTTACTTACGATCCTCTGCTTGATTCAGGACTTGTTCGATGATGGCTACAACAAACCGTTTTTGTAAGTCAGACATTTTCCTTATCGGTAGCCACATGCTAATCGGATCTCGATGTCAGCGTCACATATATGAACACTGCGTCATTCTCATTCTATCTTATCCCCGTTCTCGTGAAGCACCTTGGCCGGAAAAGATTTGGGAAACAAGAGCATGAGTAATTAGTTCAGGTCTATTCGATGTTATCCAATCTCATTCGGATAGTAGGCAGGGGTACCAGACCTTAGTCGACGAGGACGAAAACGAGGGGCCACAACTTGATCAAAACGTACGCTTTTCGTCTATATTCAACTAGGGAGCTCGTCTGACTGTTCTTTTCAGCACGATTCATCTGACAGCGCTGCGCCTCCTTTGACTACTCGAGAGACTGCCTCGCTTGCGATGCTTTTTTCTCTGTTCTGGTTCCTTGCCAACTGGACCGTCAACGCATCTCTCGAATTCACGAGTGTGGCTAGCACGACTATATTGTCCAGTATGAGCGGTAAGTAACCATTAAATAGACCGAAAGGACTGTCTCATTGGCCTCGTAGGTTTCTTTACCCTTCTAATCGGTCGGGTGTTTCATGTCGAATCGCTCAGCATAGAGAAAATAGGGGCCGTCATTGTTAGGTCGGTTAAGTTGGTATTATTGGATTTTCCTACACTAAACAGCTATTTTTAGTTTCGTTGGAGGCGTTCTGGTCTCACTAGCCGACACTTCAGGGACAGATCCAGCTCGGTCTCCAACCGACTCGCCTGTTTCCAATCGTCCTCATGATTTGGCGTATTTTGGCGAGTCATACAACTATTTCCGATCACGTCGAAGTTAATCAAACTTGACCATAGGTGACATACTGGCACTTGGTTCGGCGCTATTCTATGCTCTTTATGTCGTCCTGCTCAAGGTCCGAATTGGCGATGAATCGCGAATCAACATGCAGCTTTTCTTCGGTTTCGTTGGAATCTTCAATGTTCTCGCGTGTTGGCCAATGGGTATCATTCTGCACTTAACCGGAGCCGAGGTTTTCGAGCTGCCAACTTCGAATAAGGCTTGGTATGCGGTTCTTTTGAATGTGAGTACACCACACTGCTGCAAGCGCTTAGAAACCGTTAACCAGGCTGCCTTTCCAGATGTTTATCACGCTATCTAGTGATTTTATCTACGTCGTATGCCGATCATTGCATAACTCCCAAGTCTATGACTAATTATTATTCCTAGATCGCAATGCTGAAAACGACACCGCTAGTTGTGACCGTTGGACTCAGCTTGACCATTCCTCTCGCCGTCGGTGGAGATTTATTCTTGGGACACTCGACCTCGGCCCAATCTCTTATCGGAGCCGCGCTAGTCCTGATCGCCTTCGTTGTAATTGGCTTGGAGGATCGGGATGCAGCTCCCATGATCCCAGCTCCGAGCTTGGAGGTATCCTCGTCCTCCGAAGAACGCAACAGGGGCCGATCTACCGAACGACCGAATGGCTATCGTGATGTACCACTTCTCAACCAGTTCGAGGATGACGAAAACCTGCGTAGGTCGGTTGAAGCTATGCTTTGTTCGGATCGAAAGCGCCGCCGAGGGGGACCACGCGACACAGAGCCTAATGGCAGCGAGCAGGCCAAGCAAGCAATTGATCAGGAGAGGCCCCTTCTTGACCGAGGTCGTAGTAGAACTCGGAGCGGGACTTTCAGGAGGGAACGGGTATCTGGAAGCTTAAGGAGGTCCGAGGAGCGGCGAACTAGATCTAGGGCTGGCCGAAAGAGTGGGTCAGATCAGGATGACAAGAGTCGGCGGAGCGGGAATGGTCGTGAATGGGATTATGGCAATCCTGTTGTGTCCGACTCTGAGCGAGGGTACGAGATCTAAGGGGCTGATTGAATTTCTTTTTGGTTATTTAGCCTTGTAGCTTGTAAATTAATTTGACGTTGATGATGATGTCATTATTCCCTTGTGAATCTCGTGCCAACCTGAAATACGACTCACCATCTTTTAACTCTACCCATCTCTGCCTCCGAACCTATGAAAGGTAGCTTTCGACAGCTGTGGCATGCTTATGCCAAGCTCCGAGCCCCTATTCGCCACCATGCCTCCACTGGAACCCATCGGACAGTCTCGAACGAAACAACAGCTGGTAATGATCTCTGTATTGCAGCGTTTGGCGACCCATTCACTTCCAGGGTTATTTTTTTCTATCAATAGCCACTCTGTTGACTGCCGCCACGTTGACTGGAGGTTCTCTCTATTGGTTCAGATCAGCGACAAACTGCGAAGAAACATCAGAAAGGACCAGCAACGAACCACAACGTTGGAGCATACCACAATCACCAGACGTTCCGATTGCGAAAGATACATCTGTTGGTATAATCCCTCTTATTCTGTTGGATGATACTCACGACTTCACAGCAAGACTCAATAATATCTTCGGGCGGCGTATCCTCATGGACGTCGGCTGTCTCTCTTCTGGCGTCATGGGCTTGGCCAGAATCGTTCGGATGGCTTCAGGATCGGATCGGAACTTTGGTATTAGAACTGAGTCGCGGACCAGGCTCTCTGTGGAACGAAGTTGTAGACTCTCCCCCGAGCACTGTAGATCATCCTGAATATGAGTGGGACGCAGAGGTCCGACTAGGGGACGAACTATGTCTTCCGGAACGCGCCTTTCTTCGAAGTCGTAAGCGGCGCATGCGAGGCGCCTTTGCAGAGCTATTTGATGTTCCAATTGCAGAGATAGATGAACGAGATCTACCTACAGTAGCAATAGCGGGGTCCGGTGGAGGTGAGCCTATACTACACAACCTCCCGTATGCTTCAGTACCGAAAAGTCTTGCAGGCTTTCGTGCGATGGTGAACACGTTCGGTGCTCTCAAGGGAGCCCAAGATACAGGCATATTAGATTGTACATCTTACGTCGCTGGTATATCTGGTAAATACTTTGTAGCCAATTTGAAGTTATTATTGATTTGGTAACCTGGTCTGAAGGGAGCTGCTGGGCTTTAGGGATATTGTACAGTGGTGTCGCCGGCAGCCCTTCTCCATCACAAGCTCGCCCTCATCTGATATCCAGAATTCAAACTCCCTATTTGGATTCTAGTACCTTGGATATGCTAATCACGCCTCCGACAAACAAAGTAAGTTGGCTAGCCCATGCTGATCACGAGTACTGATTGGATTCATCCAGTACCTTTTGAGTGGATTTTTACACAAGGCTACAGCTCCTAGCTGGGGGGGTATATCTTTAACAGGTTAGCTCGAAGGCTGGCATATACTCCAAATTATGGTTGATTTCGGCACAGATATCTATGGGACGCTTGTCTCTGCACGGTTATTGGTTCCAGATGAACTTGATAAACTCGATGCGCGCTCTCTTTCCGTGCATCAATTTCGGCGTTTTGTGGACGATGGGTCCTATCCAATGGTGTGTGCGGCTTTGGCCCCACAACCTTAACCTGTCGATTGATGTCTTCTGTTATTTCCCTCCCGCAATCAGCCCATCATGACTGCTATCACTCGACATCTACGGGAACCACTAGAGACACAGGAGGTTGAAACCAAGAAACAGGAGAAGGGCACATACGGACCGACTCGACGTTTACGGCTAAGAAAGGAGGCTAAAGAGCTCGAGGCTCAAGCACGGTGGCTTTGGTTCGAGTGGTCTCCGTATGAAGTTGGCTGTGACGAACTCGGAGGTTAGATTTCGTTTAGGGTATCGGATTCAGGCATCCATTATTGAGGCCAATCTGACATTTATAGCATGGATACCATCCTGGGCGCTCGGTAGACGGTTTCGAAATGGGCAAAACATTGAGCGACGGGTAAGTAGTCCATTTACATAACTGTGATTGCGCATTTACCCTTTCATTCTATGATTTATCAAGCCGGAAATGAGTCTTACTCTTCTCTCAGGGTGAAGCTCCTCATTCACATGTCAAGGATGTCCTACTGACGGCAGCATTTGATAGAATCTTTGGTTCGGCATTTTGCGCATCGCTACAACACGTATGCTAATCCCGCGCATAGGAGAACATGAGCTATACTGATTGCGATATATCTATGCTTTCTTTAGTATTTTCTCGAAGTACAGCCCCTCCTTCGAGATCTGCCTCTGCCCATTTTCAACTGGCTCGAAAGCGTTCTCGTTGAAAACGAGAAGGAGTTTGACGTCATACATCCAGTTCCCCCAGTCGCGCTGCCCAACTTTGTTCAGGGGTTAGAGGGACAATTGCGGTACGGCAGCCCTGAAGGTATTGCTGAAGCTGAGACCTTGCGATTTATGGTGAGCACTATCTCCTACATCGGTAACTAGTACCACCGCATGGGCGAGATTAGATATCACCATGCCGAACTCACGTGGCGAACAGGATGCCGGTGCTGAACTAAACATCCCATATTACCCACTGTTGCGTCGCGAGGTCGATTGTATCATAGCGTTGGATGCTAGTGCCGATTCGCAGGTGAGAGCACTCTAACATGTCAAATTCATTAGCCTCTAATCTTATCAAACCTATTAAGGATCTCTGGTTCACGCGCGCTGAAGGTAGGCTAATCCTCGAAACTACTGTCCTAATTTCAGCACTCAGTTCCCGGGGGCCTCTGTCTAGAATACGCAGCACGACGAGGCTTGCAAACCTGGCCAAAAGGGGCACGCTGGCCCAAGATTTTACGCCCTCAGACAGAAGAGTCGGACCCGACATCACGACAGGAGCAAGAAGCGGGCACTACGCCCAAGACAAATCAGCAGATTGCGACCACCAAAGAGGCCGATGTTGTTGAACAAGCGTCCCACCAGCAAGCTGCCCAGGCCCCAATGAAGGGTACTTCAAGCACAAAAAGCCAAAGTTCGCTATCGAATGGTGTACCTGAAGAAGCGGATTCCCAGCCAGAGGGGTACTCTGGCCCCCATGGTAAGCTCATGCCGGACGACGAGCCGGAAAACGACGGCAAGCCTTCCAGCGCATACGTATGGATCGGCTCCAGTACCGATACAGGATCCTCGCGCGTGGACAAGCTGGGCGAAGAAGACTTAGCTTCCCGCGATGGTATCGGCATTGTCTATGTGAGCGCGGACGCGGGTCTTTTCGGTTATCGATGTTACCACTCACGCTCTCAACCCTCGCGCCTCCGTGCATAGATGCCGCTTATTCCCAATGAAGAGGCTCAACGACGACATGGCGGGCATCTATGGGACCCTATGCACATCTCTACCTGGCGATTCGAACTTCAGCGCGAAGAGACCGACAAATTGTTGACCACTGCTGAGGTGAGTCTGCCACGTTGCCAGGAGTTGAATAATTTCGGGCGTTGATAACAGAATGGAACTATCAGATGAACTTTAAGGATGGCCATCAAAAAATCGTACGCGTGTTGAGGATAATGTGGATGCGTAGGCGTAAGGCGCGCCTAGAGAGAGAGCAGCAGGCGTGGAAGAGAAATTTTGATCGACTCATAGAGCATAGTACGTGATTTGTACACGCCACACCCCTTGGTAGCCCCACACGCACACGAGAATACTCCAGGGCTGTACAGATGATCTGCGAATTTGTCCCTCCTCGATCAGTTGTCAGCTATCGGATAGTGGTTGGCGTGTAGCACTGGATATCACATTCCTTTTTCATTCCACAAAGTAAGGCTATCGATAGAATACTACACAGGGTTTTTGAAAGCAGCAAAAGAATACAGGAACCGTAAGAAAAAGGAAGAAAGGCTGCGTCGACTTCATCATTGGGAGCCAAGTAGCCATTACAAGCTAGGATCGCAAGAAACTGACCGATTCAGACACTCCCTATGCGCGATCCAGTGCGCCACGCAGCCACGGATGCCCCCGCACTTGATGGACCGTAATACGGAGAGCTGGATTCGGCTCCAAGCACTTGTACATCAAGTCCCTGCACAACGGTGACACGACTATTGATGCGTTGAGCTCGCACATGACTCCGTGCTTCGCATGTTCAGGAGTAGGGAACGGACTCTGTCCAGTGACCAAAAACGAGAGCAATATACCAAGCGTCCAGACCTCGGCAGGTGGCGCGGTATATGGTTGCTCTTTCAATATCTCTGCAAGGCGATCAAGACGTAAGCTCGAGCGCCACGTATACATTCTTATCACGTACCGGGCGACGCAAAAGTAACTGTACCAAAGAAACGGGTGTAAGTCGGCGGCGGTTGCCGTACATCTCGGATAACGGCGCTCCCAAAGTCGATGACCTTCACCTGCTCGATCGTGAGCCACCATCGTTATTCGCAAAGTTCAAACAACTTACCTTGAAGTCTTTGTCGATCACCAGATTCTCATCCTTTATGTCACGATGGGTGATACCAATCATATCCAAGTAACGCACGGTGTCGACAACTTGAGCAAATATGTATTTTGCTTGACCCTCGGACAAACGCTCGTGTTGTTCGATGCATTCAAACAGGTCGTACGAAGCACGACGCGGCATCATCGGACGAGCCAACAACGGCAATGACTGACGGGGTCCGAGTTCTCGAGTAGCGGGGAAACTCAACGTCGGGACATTGGGCATCGATAATGATGGGGCGAATTTCCGAAGGGGGGAACTCTGCGTTGGAGCATAGGGCGAAACGGGCGACTGCGGCTTGGAATGAGAAACTTCGTATTGCTCTTGTGCTTTAGGGGTTGAAGTTGTCGATTCTTGATCAAGCTTGTGTTGATTCTTTGAGTTCTTCGACCAAGGAGATCCATGTAGCTCTTGAACCTAGATTCGACAGTTTTGCTAAGCGCATACATTCGTCCGGTAGCAATATCAACTCACCAAATAGAAGTACACATTATCCTTATACAGTCCCCGAAACTCTACCACCCCAGAATGACGAGCAAGCTGAAGTGCAACAGCCTCCAGTGGAACGATACGGTTGTTATGATCCTTCACAAGTCCATGAGTAGGTATCTGGTTCCGGATAATGAACTTGACGGCCACCGCTTCCCCCGTCATCCTGCTGCGCGCGCTCAGAACAAACCCGTATCCACCAGATCCAAGCTCAGTCTCGAGAACGTAATGCTGCGCGAATTGGGTTTCGAGGAGATCCCCCTTGCTAAAGCGTTCGGGAAAACGAGCGTGGCCTTGCATGCGAGCCTGTGTCAGATCAAACCCATTGGTATGCCTGCGCTTTGGAGCAGGGGAAGGAGATCCAGTGCCGAATAGACGACTATAAGAAGGGCTGGTGCTTGAATCGATCTTGCGAGTATCATACTTGGGGCTCATGCCGTCTGAACTTGAAGGTGTCGACGGTTGAGATAAAGCAGCTAGCGTATATGCGTCGCCGCGTTGCTTCGTCGGCGATAGAGAAAAGAAAGGCGACTTTAAATGAGACTCGGGAAGCGGGGCGCTCCTCTTGGGAGTGGTTTTCTCAAGTGCCCTAAGGTTGCCTTCGCATCCATTAACAGAATCCAAATGACGATTGTGGGACTTCTCGGGCGATGAAACGAGTTCGGCGCTCGCGCTATGAACCAACGTCGCCTGCATGATTTGAGCACGGAATTCTTCCACGCCTGACTCGCGGTTGACGCCAATAGCCTCTTTTTCTTCGCGAGCCTTGGTTCCATACGACAGGTACGAATCAACATCAGGGGTCGAGTTGTTGCCACGAGAAGGTGAAAGTCCCAAGTCCAACCCAAGGCACGAAGACTCGGGCAGAGTATTGTTGCGTCCAGTATCAGCATAGCCAGCGTCAAACCCATAGCTGTCGTCGCCGTCCGAAGTAGTGATATCCATCTCCACCGTTTCTTCATTGGCCTCGGCTCGACGGCGGAGATCACGGGCCATAGGACTAGGAAGCGGGAAGACCTCTTGCTGGCGGAATGCATCGACGGGTGAGAGCAGAGGTGGGCCACTGTTGGGAGACAGACTAGACAACTTGAAATGGAGACCTTTAGCTTTGGCACGATAGCCAATACGCGGGATGCATCCACCAGGACTCTGAGTGAATTGGTCCAGCGAGAGAGCGGAAGTGTGCGGAGAAAGACCAGAAGGATATTCGCAGTCACGTACGGGAGTTTGTTGAGGGGTGCTGGTGGTCGGGGACATGCCTATGAAAGGCGTATAAGGAGACAAGGTTGAAACATCGGACATCATATCGTCAATGCGAATCGAAGGGCTAGGCGTGCTAAGTGGCGACAAGGGCGACTCTAGCTCGGGCAACCCAATCACGATGGTGAGCGGTGACTCGCTGGTACTCGCTTGGTCCAAAACAATATTGTTTAGCTTTTCCTCGGTAGGCGTTTGCTTGACCTGCATAGAGGGCTCCAAGGCAGCTGGAGGTGAGGCTTGATCCGTATAATCCATGGATGACAGTGTGTCTAGTTAACGTCAAAAGTCGTTAGTGTCGTGGCAGGGGTTTCTAGAAAGATGATATCAGCGCTCCGAGTCGAAAGGACCAAAGTAGTGACGCACGAAACAAGATGTGTAGTAGCAAGTCGATGAGTTCAAAGTAACAGCCAAGGGAGCCACTCGGCGACAGACGTCAAGTCAAGCAAAGCGGGGGCGCTTGAGCGAAACGACGATGAGCAAGCGAGATTTAAAAGTGGCCGATTGCTCAGGGGGAGGCGTTGTGCCCGCCGAATATCCCGTGAAGGATTGAACCCTGAGGCATTTGGATGCCGAGCGCAGATCCGCTAGTTCAATTAATTCCAAAAAAGGACCTCCGGTAACTTAGTTCAAGACGCCCATTCCGCATACACACAGGGGAGACAGTATCACCGAGATAATGTTGCAACATATAGAGCGGTCAAATGGGCGCTCGGGAAGAACACTGGCGGTCCAATGTGATTAAATTATACCCCGAGCTATCAGGTGACACCGAGCTACGCCCTGGCTGCAACCCATGTCCATTAAAATATGTGGGCTCCGAAAGTATTATAGGGGCCCAGGGGGTGGGCGGTGGTCGAAAGACTCAGAGGGGAATCGGAGTGGAGCTGTGGATCGTTCCTGTGTAAGCAAGCCGCTGAGTAATCTCAGCGCTACTCGCGCGCAGCCCATCCGGCATTGCACTTGGCACCAACTCCCATAACGCCTCACGTTCTTTCTGTTAGACTGCTAGACCACCGCACCAGGGAATCTACCATGCACTTCTCGACAGTAGTATTCGTTCTCAGCTTACAACAAGCTGTCTCTGCGGCTTCTCAAACCTATGCAGCAAGTATTTTCTTTCTCTAGTTTGCACCCATGCTAAGAATCGGCATCGCAGGCAACGCTAGCGTCGCTCTACGGTCTTCCCACATCTACGGCCCTGCCATTCCCAACAGCAACACTTGCAGCTCCTGATGCTCAAACTTTTATAACTGCTGGAGCTTCTTCAGATAACCTAGGCTGGTCGTTATCAAAGGGTCGCATTCAAAACGGAGGTGACAACATGGCCTTTGTCGCCGATCCGTTTCCTTCTGCTTCATTTGCCAAGGACCCAGACGTCTCGGCATCAGCTTACGAAGGCCCAGTGCTTCAAGTTACATACCCTGCTGGCAGTTTTTCAAACCAGACAGGAGGCGGTGCGTAATTCACAATATCTACCGGCGTGGCGTCGCCAACAACTCTTTATGTCGCCACACAGGTGCTCAATTTGAGCAGATATGGAACGCGACTTCAAACTTGCAGAGCATGATCCTCAGCTACGAGGTTGCCTTTGATTCCAATTTTAACTTTGTTAAGGTGTGTTTGCGATCGTTCATCCTTTTTCCTTAAAGGGGAACGGCTCCTATTTCGAGATGAACGCAGGTTCAGATGCTAAACAGGGTCTTTGACATAGGGTGGAAAGCTTCCTGGCTTGCGAGGGGGACCAGACTTGGTTGGCTGTTCAGGGGGGAGACAACCCACTGGAACTGATTGCTTCAGCACCAGGTAAGTATCCTGTTGTCAAGCTGGAACAAAGCCGACTCATGGTGTTGTAGATTGATGTGGAGGACCTCGGGGAGCGGTGAAGGCGAGTCGTAAAGCAGAACGAGCTACGTTTAATATTCTCACACTCATTAATCTAGTCTATGCATATTTGCGCCCTGTAAACGGGATCTGCGACACGAGGGGCACTCTCTGTAATGACGATTTCGGGATTTCCATAAATCGAGGTAAGCTTTCATCCACTCGATCTCTCCTACACATACCGATGGCCGCTCTACAGGCGCATTTGCGTTCCAAGCCGGTACTTGGAACCGAATCACGATGGTCATTCGCTTGAACACTCCTGGTGCGTTGTCGAATTTCTTGTGTGGGGGAAAGTCCCAAGACTGAACCTTGTCCCAGGCAACGTGGCCAACGGTCAACTGCAGTTGTTGTAAGTTCACTCATCGCTCGCTTCCCCGCATATGCCTTTCGCCTAACACATTACGCATGTGCCTCTCCCGGTCGATCTATGCAGTTACAACGATCTGCTCGCTATCTCTCAGAACGGTATCCAGTATCGGACCTCGGAAGACATCCAATCCGTTAGTGGTCTATTCTTTTCGTAAGTCATTTCACGTTGCTCGTCTATCCAACTGCTGAACTAATCATTTCTTCGATGTCGGACACTAGTACCTTTTTTGGTGGTATGTATCCAAATATCTTTTTCATCACCCGTGTAAGTATGTCAATCGTCTGACCTCATTGGTCCCATAGGTGAGGATTCGTCATGGGCCTCGCCCACCGAACAGCACACGTACTTCCGGAATTTCCGTATGTGGGGTTCAGAATTGCCCTCGAACTTGACCGGGAACCAGGTCAATGCTGCATCCCCTCTCACCGGGGTGGCCCCGGCATGGCTTCCTGGGTTTGTGGGCATCATTTCGGCGCTCGTCGGCGCAGGCTTTGCACTGTAACGGAGACTGGGAACTTTTTATTATTCAACCTAGACGGACCTTTTTACGAAGAATTTTGTTTTTACCCCTCAGCTTATTCGTTGAGGTAGTCTCGCTACTTTGATTGTTGCACCAGACTAGGACTTTGTTGTAACGGACGTTCATGATCATTGAAATACATGCATTCTCGGAGGCGTTAGGAAATGCATAGAATGGAAGGATCTCGAGAAGCTTTCCTTTCGGAAAAATTACTTGCGGTACCTGTACGGCAACATGCGTGAGATAGAGACGGAAAAGCGACAAGCATCAATCTCACCACAAAGTGCTCTTGCGGTTTCTCCGCATTTTTCTCTGCAACTGAAGCATTCCATACAATAGTGCTTCTGCTGTTGGGGGACATCCCGGAACGTAGATGTCAACCGGGACAATACCTTTTTACCAGAAAGGTTAGTGAGCTTAAGAAGCTAGTAATGTCCAGTGAGGTGGTGCTTACGATCGCAGCCACGGACAACAGAATATGAATAGTGGTAATATCCTCCGCCGTTTGCGCAGGAACCCATTGAGATGACCCAACCTGCAAATGCAGCCGAGCAGAACCGTTAGTCGATCTAGCCATCGACAAGAATAGGTGTCAAAAAAGGGGGAGGATACGCACGAGGCTCAGGCATCTGGTCGTAGACCTTTCGCAGCGCGGGGGCCATCTTGTTTGTCAATGTCCCTGCAACGATCATAATGTCCGACTGGCGCGGACTCGCCCGGAAGACGACACCAAGTCGATCTTGGTCGTAACGTGCGGCCGCCATGTGCATCATCTCCACAGCGCAGCATGCAAGGCCTGATCCGCGTTTTGGCACAAAATAAAGGTTGATCGGAAAAAATGGCCAACGGAGGTCAGCATTGTTGTAGGCGCAGAGATAGCTAATATATTTGAGTGTCAAAATTCACCCAGACGCACCGAAAGTCATGGGCCACATAGAGCCCTGCCGTGCCCAATTGGCGATTTTGTCTAGTGTGGAGAGGACGTATTCTGTACGGCACAAGAACGATCGGGCGATTAGATTGAATGATTACGGCGACGAGCTAGAAGCTACGGTGTCATAGGATGCCACGCACCGACTTTGTTGTTGGGTGTCTCGAGGCTAAGTTGGTTTGATCCATGCTGCGCGAGCTTCGTGGGTGGTGTGGGAGGGTTCGCAATCGGTGCAGGCGCGGAAAAGTCAGTTACGGGTGCATTATGGTCCGCCAACTGGCGTGAATTTGACGTGTGCAATGAACGGAACGCTGCAGAATGATAGCACATTTAGACTAGTTGGGGAAGCAGTAAATCAATGAACACACCATGAATGCCAACGCTCCGTTGAGCGAGCGGAATGGGGGAACCTGTGTCCAAATGTAAGAGCAACACGTAGAGGAACGTATTGCATGCCTACCAAGCTTGCTGAAGACAAGAGGACGAAGTGTGGCTGCCATGAGAGTGAGCTGCAGGTGATGGAACGAATCAAGAAGCGCCGATTGACGCTCAGCAATCGGTATTACATAATATTCCAATGCGCCACTTGCACTCTGCCACTGCATCGCTCATGAGATTACGGACCATACACACTAGCCCTTAGATTCTGTACACGGTGCAAATCCTAAATACAAAATAATTACTATGTATGTTCGCAATTTTAATCTCTAATGAACTTGATTTGGATTTGCCGAGCACTCGGCCAGAACAAGTCCCTCGGGTTTCTCTTGGCCGCATGATGGGACTCTCTAGGACTCGGGGTCTACTGTCTCCGGCGAAAGCTCCAGCCTCGCTAAACTTTATGCGTCCTATTTCGCGCGTTCTAATAGATCCTTGGGGGTGTATTGAATACCAACTGTGGACTAGACGCTGCTCCCTCACGATATCAGCATTTGCATTGGAACAATTTTCTTTTCGAACTCTTACCTTATCTTAGTCTCGCGTTCAGCTTCTACCGGTCTGGGGGGTACCTACCTAGACATTCATTTATATAATACTGCTTTTTTACTATCCATGCGGCCTTGTTGACGGCCATTCAATCGGTTGCATCTTGGCGCCGTTTTCACTCGCCCAAGTTTGCCATTGTGTATCGGACCAATATTCAAGCACACCCACTAAGCTCCTTTTGCACTACATTTAGTTGCACTCCCTTCGGCCTATCCCCTGATTCGTATAAGGTAGTTGATCCTCACCGGCATTCAGTCACCAGCGGTTGCCAGACCGGAGATCAGCTTTATATGAAATGAAAAATCCGGCTCCTTTATTCCATTCACATCCAGGATTTTTCCGATGCCACGCTGCGCACTCGTCTTTCTTAGAACGCTACATGTGCTATATCTGTAAGTGGGCGAGCTCGGACCAACCTGCCTGCTAAAGGTTAGTACTCCTCGGCAGACCCCTGCGCCTCAAGGCTTTGATCGACGACCGGTTTTTGCGAGTGGTTCACACTGTCATCGTCGATATGCATATCTTGCCCAAGAATAGGTACTAGTGGCTCACATCTATTCGTCCCAAGGTTGCAAATACCTGAAAAGGGAGCCGGGTTGGCCGTGAACATCGGCGGCGGTTGATAAGTCCGGACTTGTGCCTAACAGTCAGTTTTAATCTGTGCAAACATCCAAGTGCTTGGGGTACTCGAGTACCCCTTATCCTGACCGAGGAGAATCACTCTAGCATCGGCGTAGTCCGAAAGAATGAATGGGATGCTGAACATTTGGATCATCATACATGACAACACCAATCGATACATATATGCTATTGGAGGGCATATAGGTTCGCACGCTACCGATTGCAACAATCCAGCATCATTTCAGTCTCTGACGAACAGAAACCATAGCTAGCCTACGACAAGCTGCGCGCCAATCACTTGTACA
>JAYRCO010000333.1:0-30016 GCA_037042815.1 Ceratobasidium papillatum | reverse complement strand
GTGGGGGAGTTGACACCTTCGTCACGCAACTAACGGGCTAATTTGCGGAGAATTAGTCCAGTTCCTTTTTGGTGACGCAGCTCAGTCGATACAGGCACACATGCCGGGAGAACTGTTGTATACTGAGTGAAAGTAACGATGCTCTCTATGCTTATATCAATGCTTTCCACGTTGCATATATGCTGTTCTACGTGGACTCTGAGTCGCGCTTGAGCGATATTTCAGATGGCTAGCCATAGTGACCATCTGAATTCTATCCTGTAGTTTTTCTACGAGATCTAAATCCTCGCTGGCCCACTAGAACTACAGTTTTGAAATCCACGCAGCCAATTTCGGCGTAGAACTTCCAGCAATGCGTCTATTATAATGCATCCAATCAATATACCTTTGGGTGCCACAGTTACACGCAGAACAAGTTCAGGTCTGCGATCCGCCTCATCAAAGTCTAAATGGCATAATGGCATAATTGCGTCGTCAAAAGTCATGAATCCGGCCTTCCGCGGCCCTGAATTGCCCTTTCCACACGTTCTACACCGGGATCCATGCGTTATAACTGTCCCCGATACTGTTCGCAACGAAGCGCATACAGACCGCTATGAATAACCTTTCATTTCATTTTATTTCATTTTCATTCAGTTTCAACGTGCCACGTGAACACAGGATCAAACCGCACGAGCTGAAGCCAAGGGAAAAGAAAATAAGCCACTAGGGCGGGGATCATCAATAGAAGTAGAGCAGGGGGGGCGCAGAGAAGCGAAACACCAAATGCACGGCCCGAAGACAAAGGGAAGACAAGCGAGAAGCTCAAATACAGACATCATCACTACTAGTATATATTCTAAAGGCAGTCGTGTGTCTCACGAAGATGACCATAGCCCGTAGGCCTTGCCGGTGATAAACAGGTTTAAAAGTAGCCCCTATGAACCCATGACTAATAATTGCTTAAATAAGACGGCAATTAGTGTCTCTATGTGTTCTAATGTCCTCATGGAAAGGGTGGAATTTTCAAGTGGGGTGCTGGGCTATATTTGTACGACTGATTTTGCACCGGTTATGACAGGCGCTGAGCGCCGAGGCGGTGTACTAAATTGATTACAAACGTGAAACGACAGACGTTTAACCCCCACCGAGCGCCAGCCTGTCTGACCTTACCTGACAAATTCCGTGCACGGTATTTAGAGGTCATGCTATAAGGCGAGAAGGAGTGATCCTTGGGTTCCCTTCGTCTTTCACAGCCATGGCATATACGACATCCATGGTCATTTTCTGTGGACAACTGATTTTCATTTTACTGGCGTGTACCTTGGCATATGCAGCAAGTCCAATTCGGATTGACGATGCAAACGTTTACTCGGTTTCGAATCCAGCCGGCATTCAATATAGTCCTGCCGGGTGGGATTCTGTTAGCACGGAGGATCCTTCTGAGAGGTTCGAGTACACGTATACGCAGAGCCAAAAGTCTGGGTCTCAGTTGTTCTTTGCGTTCCGTGGTCGGTGGGGCTTTTTTCAAATAAATATATTTATGCTGATGAACCGTTTGAATAGGTAGCCAAATTGAGTACTACGCCGACACGCCTTCGGGCAGCGGTACACTTGTGCTCTCGATTGACGGACAACCGAACATATATGTGGATTGGGAAAATGATGACTCGGATGTGCAGTACCAGCAACTCATATGGTCTTCCGGTGCTTTGGATTCGGGGGACCATGTATTGGTGATTGGCAACGAGGGTGATGGAACCGTTGGATTAGACTATCTCTCGTAAGTTTTTCATTCCTTTGTACCTGGATAACACTGGTGAATTCTTATCATTTGGCTCGTCAGGGTAACTCCCTGGAGTGGAATGGACATCACTCCTCAGAACGTCGGGCCGTGAGTGGTTTATCGCAGTATTCATGTACTTTCTGAAGAGGCTCGCAGTGCTGCATCCAGTGTTCCTACCCAGGCGGTTCTAGTAGATAACAGTGACCCTACGATAGAGTACTCAGACTCGGACTGGAACGCACTCGTAAGATATTTTCTTTGTCTGTTATTCTATTGGGTTATAGTAAAATCTAGTCAGACAACCAGCGCAGAAAATAAGTTCTATCAACAGATGTATTTTGCCAACTCTCAGCAGTGTAGCCAGACTCGTGGTGCTGTTGCCACATTTAAATTCGATGGAACGGCTATATGGTACTTCTCTGATGGCGTCACGGGCAGTTCTCCAGTCAGAATTGGTATTGACGGCAGCGATGGCGATGTTGTGAGCGCTAACGCGGGGAACCACTCGGTAGGTTTGTTCAATACTTTACGAATTGGCTTGGTTCAATGAACTTCGGTAACTCTTAGGCCATGCAAAGGCTACTGTGGAACGTTACAGGCTTAAACCCAGGCCCGCACACCCTCACTCTTACTCATGCAGGCTCGGATGGAGATTATGCATGCCTCGATTTTTTCAGGTATTTACCCAGGTACGACTATTTTCTTCCTATATCCCAGAGGATTCTTCAAATTGAACTATACGTCTGTTTTCAGCCTAGAAGTTCCAGCCACCTCTACTTTTACATCGACACCGGCGTCAATTCCAAGTTCGACACCGGTGTCAATTCTGAGTTCAACACCGACTCCCACACCATCACCGACTTCCACACTATCACCGACGCAAACGCTAACACCGGCAACAGCATCAGCGCCGCCCCCTGTTCCGGTGGGAGCTATCACTGGAGGGACCATTGGAGTGATAGTTCTGATAGCCCTATTGGTATGGTTGGCCAGCGCTTGCCGAAGGGCTGGGTAACCCACCTACAGAGGTGTTTTAGCGCTTGCGGAGTGTATCCGTGAACTTACCACGAGTCGCTACATCCTTCTCCCTTTTCTCTGTAATGTCAATAGTCCACGTTGAGGCTGTGCTTTGTATGCTTTCACCGGAGAGGAGAGTGAGACTAAAAGCTGAAATTCTGCAAACTTTGCTCGGTTTACCATGATACAGAAATGGTTCTATATCTTACATGCGATACAAGACTTCTATCAAAACAAGACTTTTTGATCTGGGTTCGATATCAAAGTCGCACAAAAAACGCAACCGACTTCTGGATGGTAAGAATATTTAGTGTCAGATACTCGGGAAGTTTTCTTCAGTGCGCATATAAGGCAAGTATAAAATCGAACAATAGGCCCGAGGTAAGAGCGATCCCAGCTCATGAGCCTGCAGTATCCCAATATGCTAGTTCAATATAGGGCGGCGAAGCCGCCCGATAGGTGTATCGCCACCTGTATTCGAGATATGTATTTGGCACGTTATGGGTCCGGCTCTGGGAGTCTTCCTTTTCTAACAGTCATTATCTCGACGGGAACGTAATTGCGCTGTCGCGCTCACGACCTCGTGCAAGATTCTATTATGTGCCATCCTTCTCGGATTGGGCGAGCCGTGACAGGTGCTGAGCGCCGAGGCGGTGTAAATCCTGTCAATCGCGCCACGGACTCAATAGCTCCACGAGCCAACGGGAAAGTTTCTACATATGGATCTCAATCTTGGCACACCCACATGTCCTGCATCTGGATTGGTTGGGACGTTATCTACGTTGTCCCGTTGTAGTCTCTCCCTTTCGCATAGCGCATGTCATCGGCCATCCCAACAAGCCCGCTCTCAATTTTCCGCCTTTGTCCTGTCACGATGCCTGAGCATCATTGAGTCGAGCGTCTCTTTTTAGGGCAATCGAGAACGCTACTGTCAGTCGCGGCAGTGTCGTGGCGTTTTATTGGAGCGTGTATCGCCCCATCGCCTGTTTGGGGTCTGAGATCTATCATGAATGTATTATCTTCGGGACCGACCTGTTAAAGCAGGAGGTTCGGTCCGAGCTTCTCTATCAAATTCCGTACCGCACATCCTTTGGACGTGATATAAGGACAGCTGAGGCATCAACAGTTGTTGACTTCCCCGTATCTCCCCCAATCAGAGCGTCGACGATAATCATGACCCCTCTTCACCAGCGACTGGCTCTCATTATCCTGGCGTGCGCCTCTTATGCATCTAGTCAGGTTACGAGTCCCGTTCGCATCGATGATTCGAACATATACTCGGCCTCGAATCGAACCGGCATTCAGTATAGTCGTCGTTTTACCCCATACGACTGGAACTCTGTCACCACAGGAGACCCTACTCAGAGGTATCAAAACACCTATACGCAAACCCAGACTTGGCGCTCTCAGCTGTGGGCCTCGTTCAGCGGTTGGTGAACTCGCGTTTAACACATGTAACCTCCTTCGCTGATATTTTTTAATTAGGCAGTTCGATCGCATATTATGCCGACAAACCTCCTGGTAGCGGCGCGCTTGTGCTCTCAATTGACGGACAACCTAACATAAACGTCACTTGGACCAATCCCGGCACGACTGTACAATACCAGCAGCTTTTGTGGTCTTCCGGCGCCTTAAATTCCGGGGACCATGCATTGGTGATCGGCAACATCGATCAAAACAACGGATTCATTGGACTGGACTACTTGGCGTGAGTGGCTTATCTTTGTGTACTGCGCTATCAATAACATAATATTCGGTTCTCTAGGGTCACGCCTTGGAGCGGAACTGACATCACTCCTCAGAGACTCGGACCGTGAGTGGTGTTCTACTCACACCAACCATTCAGTGATGGATTAGGTTTGTAGTGGCGCGTCCACTGTACCTGCCGAGGCAGTGGTAGTAGATAGCGAAGACACCAAAATCCTCTACTCGGGATCGTCTTGGGAGAAATACGTGAGCGTTTGGTCTCTTCTGTCAATCCATTGGGTCACGCTCAATCCCGGCTAGGTTACTGGCGCAGACGGCCAAAACCAACTGATGTACTTCAACGGCACGGAGCAGTGCACCAAAACCCCTGGTTCTGTTGCTACATTTCAGTTCAACGGAACGGCTCTATGGTGCTTTGCCGACAACTTCTCGGCCAGTTCCAACATTAAGCTTAGTGTAGATGGAGGAGCAGACCAGATCATCAACGCTGCCGCCAATGTAGACAACTGGGTATTACATCTCTTAAATATACTGCTGAGTTTGGCTCTTACTTATTCTCGTCTCCCTTAGTCCACACAATGGATGTTTTGCAACGTGACAGGATTGAGCGCGCAGCCTCATACAGTGACTCTTACCCACGCAGGTGCGAGCAGTGATTATGCTTGCATCGATTTCCTTATGTATCTGCCAAGGTATGGTCCTACCAAACGTTTTGCCGAATTATGTCCCAGAACTTGAATTCCAATTCTAGCTCGGCAAGCCCCGCCACCCCCACTGTCACTCCTACTGCTACTTCAACCGCCAGTCCCACGTCTGTCCCAGCTGCAGCTTCGAGCTCCAAGTCCGTTCCGGTGGGAGCCATCGCTGGTGGTGTTGCCGGAGGAGTAGTGTTCATAGCCTTACTGGTTGCCCTGGCGTATATACTGCGCCAGAAGCGTCAGTCACGCGGGCCGGTAAATGATATGAATCATGAGTCTTATACCGGAGCTGCTGCCTATCAAACCAAGCAAATCGGCCCAGCATATATGCCGAATAATCTTGGCCCCGCCTCGACATTTGGCCAGCGGCCTCATAGTCCGTATAGTAACCTTGTATGTACATATCTTATGTGTCGGAATTACTGGTAACTAACTATGTAATAGGGTGGAGGAGCATCAGTTGCACCAAGTAAGTTTTCTGTGATTGTTCTGCGATGCGACATATGCTTATGCTTTACTTCAATAGCCGCCTGGACCGGTACGACATATACTGGACACCCAGAATTGTAGTAACCTACTGCCCGATCGATCTGATGATATTTATTTCTACGAATGTGATTCACGAGCGATTTTATTATGAAATGGGAATTGCTGCTTTGGTGCCTAGATACGCGTTTTGTTCCATTGTCAAAGCTTCTTGAGCATCTTCAATTAGGCTCAAATAATTCAGCTAGTCCGAAACGGCGCTCACAATTCTGAGATTTTGGTATGCTTGCAATGCGATGGCTTAGTACTGTGTATGCTGAGCGCTTTGCATCTCTACCGAGGGTTGTTGTTTGTCTATGCTTGACGGATGAGTCAGCAATTCCAATCACGTATTGGGCGTGAGTTGTCAACCACCACCTGGAATCCGCGCTTTTCAGTCCTGAGGGAAAGCTTTTTCATCAGCACCTCATTTTGGGACGTTCGAATGAAAACTTCAAGCTAGAATGTCGACCACGTTTCCCAAGAAAAACCGCCTACGTCTTGCTTTTATTTGCACTGCAATTGTTGCTCAAATTGTTGCACCCAAGATACCTGCTTTCGATACGTCGCACCTTATCCAACCTCGCTATCACGGAAATTATGATTCTTCATCACAAGCAGAACACGGGTCCCAATTTTTCAGCAGTCCCTCCCAGACTTATATTGCCTCAAACTCCCCATCGGTGGATTCCAACTCAGGCCGACATAAAGACCAGTCTCTGGATACGCCCCAGCTGATTGACTCAGCAGGCCTCAGATGGGACGCTTTACACTATCACTCCGTTGCTCTGCATGGATCGTATGTCTTCGAACACCAATACGCGTTCTCGCCTGGCGTCCCTATCGTCTTGCGTCTTATCCATATGGGAAAGCAGTACCTGCTTAGGATATTTGACCATGTTCAAATGGACAGTTTGCTCGGCTCATATGGATTAACCGCGTTGCTTGTGGCAATAAAGGCGATACTGATAGGACTGTTGGCGTGTGAGCCGTGTCTGGCACTTTACTCGTGAGTTCGAGTTTTGTATGCCAGTCCAAAATCATGGCTTTTCGGAAATACTAAGCGACAATTACTTTCGTCCCTAGTTTGACAATGTCAATCACCCGTTCGCGTGATTACGCATACCTCACATTAATCAGCTTCATCCTCATGGGAGCGCCTCCGGTTATACTCAGAAACGCGTATGCAGAACCGTTTTTTGCATATTTCTCTTTTAGAGGTTAGTGCGCTACGGGTTGGGCGTGTTACTTTATCTTTTACCTATTGAAATAGGGATGAACTCTTGCCATCACCAGGCGTATCTGGCGGCTTCGCTTTACTTTGCTTCAGCTGCTCTCTTCCGGTCGAACGGCATAATCCTCGTGGGATTCATCCTATATAACCTACTTGTCCGACCAATTCTGGAAGTGGTAATCTCTTCTTTAGGCGACACTTCTGGTCCGGTTCTGCGTCACACGATAAATTCTGGTTTAGGTGCTATCAAGCGGACCCGGGTGCAAACGCTTATTTATGCTACACTCCTCTCCGCTATTGTCGTTTCACCATTTATCGCCCATCAATACCTTGCGTATATGACGTTCTGCGTCGGTTCCGAATCTCACCTGGATACCACCATATATCCACGTCCTTGGTGCTCCTCCAGAATTCCTTCCGTATACAGCTTCGTGCAATCATATTACTGGGATGTCGGACTCTGGCGATACTGGACGTTGGCGCAGATTCCAAATTTTCTTCTCGCCGCGCCAATGTTGACTTTGCTTGGAGGTTCGAGCATTATGTTTTTGTGGTCAATCTGGCACAGAATAAGGTCTATACCACAAAAGTCACGGGACTCCGATCGCACATTCAGCACGTCAATACTCTCGAATCCACCGACAGCCCTCACGCTCCTCCCGTACGCCATTCACGGACTTGCACTATCTCTTTTACTCTTCACAGCGGCACACGTGCAGATCGCACTTCGTGTTCTCCCAACCGCAACCCCGTGGGCATCATGGGCAGGTGCCGCATTAGTTGTGACAGGTGTCGAAGACCAAGGCTGTGCAAAAGATGCTGATAAGGTTACCAGCTCATCCCCTGCACTAGCCAATAGCAAATCTGCCGCGAAGAGATCTCGTTCTCGGCGAACATTCATCTCCCACCTATGGATCGGTTGGAGCGTTATATGGGCTTTTGTGAGCAGTGTTCTGTGGCTCGCGTTTCTCCCTCCTGCATGAAATGTACAACCTTGGCCATCGTCTCATGACCGCTTCCCTCGATATTCCATACCGCAATCCTAGAGATTAGTGAGCCCAGACCAGGCACCATCGGCCTGGCTTGGCAGTGCGATAGAACATGATAAACCAAGATGTCTTCCGCTCTGGGCTTAGATTTCGTTATGAATGTGTCGTAAGCAGAGGGAGACTTGCCATATATGTCAATCGGAGATGGGATCAATGTTAAATGAGCGCCGGCCTGTCTAACCTAATTCAATTACGATTGACACAGACCAATTTAATTCCAGACCCGCTGCCCAACTGGGGCTATAAACTGAAGCAGGCAACGCTCGCGGGGGCCAGTGGCAGTTGCCTCTCTCCTCTCTTCTGTCATGGCTGTGGTCCACTTTTGGATGCGCCTTGCTATCCACGTATTTTCGTTTGCCTCTCTCGCAGCAGGCCAAGGTTCCAATACGATTCGGGTGGACGACTCGAACGTATACAGCGCTTCCAACCCGGCAGGCATCCAATACGGCCCAACTGGATGGAGCACTGTCACCACGGGCGACTCTACCCAAAGATACCAAGGAACCTACACCCAAAGTCAGACATACGGATCCCAGTTGTGGTTTGCGTTTCGAGGTGAGGGCATCTGCTCAGGAGATTTATACAAACTGAGAATTCCCTTTTTCACTAGGTAGCTCGATTACGTACTACGCCGACAAGACTCCCGGTTTTAGCGCAGTAGCAATCTCGATCGATGGTGGGGACAATATGAATGTCAATTGGACAAATGCTGGCACGAGTACGCTATATCAGCAAAATATCTGGTTTGCTGGAGGCTTGGACAACGGTGATCATACGGTAGTACTCGGCAACATGAACGCGAACAATGCTTCCATCGGTTTAGACTACTTTGCGTGAGTTCTCTTTTATCGTACGTGCAATACGTTTCTTATGAATTTTCAATTAGGGTCACTCCTTGGAGTGGAACCGATATAACTCCTCAAGGGCGTGGACCGTAAGCTACTCTCGCGACATGATACTGGCAATTGAAAGTTTGACCCATTATTCAGTGGCGCATCCAGTGTACCTGCCAAGGCGGTATTAATTGATAACGAAAGTAATAGTTTGAGTTACTCAGGTTCAAGCTGGGAGTCTTATGTGAGATCTTTTGCTTCGCAAACAATCTTCTGGCTGACCTGTAGACTCGGGCAGTATACCGACGCGAACGATACAGTTCAAGCCATGTACTTTAACCACACTCAGCAGTGTACCAAGACCCCTGGCGCTACAGCCGTGTCTCGGTTTAATGGAACGGCGCTGTGGTATTTTTCAGACGACTTTTCGGGCAACTCTCAAGTCAAAATTAGCATTGATGGAGGGCAAGCACAAACTGTCGATACCGCCACAACTGGGCATAGCTGGGTATGTTTCGTCTCTTATCTTGAATTATATCCGGAGCCACTCATTTGTGTCACTGGGATCAGTCTACTCAAAAGTTGTTTTGGAACGTTTCGGGCTTAACACCGGAGTATCACACCTTCACCCTCACTCATGCGGGTACGCAAGGAGATTATGCTTGTATCGATTTCTTCATGTATCTGCCAAGGTGTGCTCCTTTACCATCTCGTTTGTAGCCAGCGCACTGAGCCATAGACTTATAAACCAACTCTAGTTCAGAAAGCCCAGTGACGTCTACTCCCACCCCCACTCCAACTCCATCTCCAGCACCATCTGATTCCAAATCCGTTCCGATTGGAGCTATAGCCGGCGGGGCTGCTGGAGGGGTAGCGCTCATAGCTCTATTTATCGGGCTGTTCATATGGCTTCGACGCCGCCAGTCACGTCCACCCCCCGATGGGCCACGACACGAGACATACACCGGCGATGCCTCCTATCAAACCAAGCAAATCAACCCGGGATACAACGTGAATAACCTCGGCCCTGCTCCGTCGTTCGACCAGCGACCTTATAGTCCATATGCTAACTTGGTACGTGCATGATTTATATATCATCGAACACAACCCTAACGACTCACCACCTATTTAGGGTGAAGGAGCTTCAGTTACGCACAGTGAGTTCTTCTGTTTCTTGTAGCGAAATGTGTGCTCATGTTCTATTTGATCAGCTGCCTGGACTGGTACCACGTATAGAGGGCACCCGGAGCTGCACTGATGCGAGAGCTCAGAAGAACAATAATGTGTGCTGTTCAGTTCTTGTATCATATCTTACCTTGTGCGAATTGCAAGTGATCTTCTGCTAATGCGTTTCATGTACAAATATATGCGTTATTTTTAGCACCAGACTAACCCCAGGGCCGTCGCTTTTCGCGCTAGGAGATAAGTGATGGATAATCATGTAAATAGGTATAGCATAATACAACATATGTAGTTGGTAGAGCCAACCGTTGATAGACCGGTAAGGGTGGGGGACGTGAGCGCGCCGCAGGCGCGCGCAAACGTGACCGGCCACCTCGAGCAGCGAGTGGGACTCGCGGGTCGGGTGGGACTCAACGGGAGGCCGAAAGGCCGAGAAAAGTGCACCAAATGGTGCAGGGTCGGTGGGTGGGATGAAAACGCGCAGACGAACAACGACGTGGTCAAGAGGAGAGAGGACGACCTTAAGCGCCGGGAGGCGTGGGTCGATATAACTAAGCGCCGATATACGCGCCGGACTATTCCTTGGGTCAGTATTACCCGTGCATCTCCGCCGGCTCCGGTGCACGGCTTCACTGACACTTGTCTTTTTGGGGAAAGCCATGAACAACCCTAGTAGTTGGGGATCGACACGCTTCGCGTGCCGTGCCTGTGAATCACGTGGCCGTTTTGAAGCAAGTACGATGGCACCAAAAAACGGGCTTTCAATCCTCTGCCACGATCGCAGGATGGTCCCTCAAAATTTCCCAATTCATGCTACACATTCATCACATCCAGGACTCTATAACCGCCGGCCACGCAGATTTTACGCTCTTCCCCTATTACACAAATGCGCTCGCACTACCCTTGCTATCATTTATGGCAGGTCACTTACAAATCCCTTCTCGGGCTCGGGCACCTTGGATACGAAGCACCAAGGCTGTGTAAAAGAAGATGATGGAACCGTAAACTCATATATCCCATGGCTTGGGCCTAATGGGCGATCAATCTTGATCAGGCTTCGCTCTTGAGAGACATTCATGTCAAATATGTGAGCCTCTTGGGATATCACCCAGGTTTTTTTTGGAAGCCCTCTGCGGCTCACGTATCTACCTCCTGCAAAATATACACTATTGGGCACTTATTGAGGTCGGCCCCGCACTTTTATAGTATATATGTAGACGCGAGCTGATCGTGAGCAGTTTTTCACGCGATCGAGGCCCGGTGTTATTGCCTGAGGTATTCCCCCTTGGCATTTTCTTGGCAATCCTTTCGAGTATATTATCCGGGCATCTTTCCTAAACCAGGGGTGTCTCGCCGCAATCGTGGTGTTAGAGTGGGAGTGGGCTCATATCGGAGCATTGATGCGCGGCAATAGTCTAACTCTGTAATATGCTGTTCGCTCGTGTTGGCCGGATTTCGGACCTGGCGTGCTGCAAGGATTATAAAGAATGTAGGAGTCAGGAAATGCGAGCTCCAGCGTTGTTAGTAGCAGAACCCCCGTTCCGTTTCCTCCATGCTTGCGCAGCACCCCTACTGGCGTCTTGCCCTTTACATAATTGCATGTGCTTCATGTGCAGTGGGTCAGGAATCGAATGCGATCCGCATTGATGATTCAAACGTCTACAGCCTCTCGAATCCCACTGGCATTCAGTACGGTACTCTAGGCTGGAGCCCCATAACCACGAATGATTCTAGTCAGAGGTACCAAGGAACATACACGCAGAGCCAGACCTTTGGCTCCCAGCTGTGGTTTGCGTTTCGAGGTTAGAAAGCGCGCTTAGTGATTTCTCAAACGCTGAATGCTTTTCTCTCATTAGGTAGCTCAATCACATACTACGCCGATAAAGCCCCAGGAAATGGTTCAGTAGCGATCTCAATCGATGGTGGGACTGGAGTTAGTGTTAATTGGACAAATACTGGCACAACCATGCTATACCAACAGAGCATCTGGTCTGCTGGAGGTTTGGATTCGGGCGATCATACTGTGGTAATCGGCAATAGGAATCTAAATAATGATTCCATCGGTCTAGACTACTTTGCGTCAGTCTTAACTTTTCGGGTCCAGTGTTATTTTGCTGATGTTTCTTTAAACAGTGTGACCCCTTGGAGCGGAGCTGATATAGCCCCCCAGAACTACGGACCGTAAGCTGTTTTCCTCTCCTCATTGTACCGAATGCGTAAAACTCAATCTAGTTCTCAGTGGTGCTTCTAGTGTACTCGCGAAGGCGGTTTTAGTTGATAACGAAAGTAATGATGTGAGATACTCAGGCTCAGCATGGGAGTCATACGTGAGCATTTATCTTTATCAGCAATTTCTGTGGTTTTATCAGAACTGTGTAGTGGACCAACTCGAATGGCACGACGCAAGCTATGTATTTCAACCACACTCAGCACTGTACCAGGATACCCGGTGCTGTGGCCACCTTTCAATTCAACGGAACAGCGTTATGGTGCTTCTCTGACGACTTTGCGAGCAGTTCTCAAATAAAACTCAGTATTGACGGAAAGGGAGGCCATACTGTGGACACTGCTACGACTGGTCATGGCTGGGTGCGTTCCGTTACTCAGTTTGTGTAAAATGACTGACCTGTTGATGTTTGGTCTATAAGACGAGCCAGAAGCTATTTTGGAACGTGACTGGGTTGAGCCCAGAGTCTCATACTGTTAGCCTCACCCACGTGGGATCGGTTGGCGATTACGCATGTATCGACTTCTTCATGTATCTGCCAAGGCATGTCCCTTTACCGGCTAACTTTTGACTGCAAGTGGGCGAAGCTTATCGAATGAACCGTAGTTCTGCAAGTCCTGTCGCGCCTAGTCCGACTCCAATTCCTACTCCAATTCCTACTCAGCCTTCAGAATCATCTTCGAGCTCTAAGTCCGTTCCTGCTGGAGCTATAGCTGGGGGTACAGTTGGAGGAGTGGCTGTTATAGCCTTATTGATAGCATTGGTTATATACTATCGGCGGCGTCGCTCACGCAAACTAGTCAAAAATCCACGCCACGAGACCTATATCGGAGATGCCGCCTATCAAACCAAGCAGGTCGATCCAGCATACAATGCGAACAAGCTCGACCCCGTCCCAACACTCGACCAGCGACCTCACGGTTCTTACTCCTATTCAGTATGCTCACGATTTTTGCCTTGAACAGCACTGACAACTTTCTACTCAGGGGGAGGGAGCTTCAGCTACCCAGAGTATGTCCTTCCGTACTTTGCAGCGAAACTAGACTCATTGACCAAATAAACAGCCGCTTGGACCGGTCCAACGTATAAGGGACACCCAGAACTGCAATGATCATAATTGTGTCTAAATAAGAAAATTTCTCTTGTTTTAGTAAGACTGTTTACGATTGCATATTGTAGAAATCCGGAGTAGATTATTCCGATTGCTATTTGGTATATGAATAACTAAGATTTCAAACCAGGCAATACAAAGAACGATTGTGATACTACCGTTTCACATGAGTAGACGTGGAGGCAGACAGAACTCACAACATAAGTGTGCTTCATATAAAGAATCTAAAAGGGCTTGCTGCTTCCCTGCTGAATAATATCACGAGCGCTCCGTTATTCTAGCGCATATACGCCGTGTTCCGTTGTTCTCTGTAGATTTATCCGTTCTCCATGTATGTAAACCGATGTAGATACTTTGTGATTCAAAAGCGATGTTATAGTGACCCCATACAACATAACCAGGCGAGCTTAGCAGCTACTGACGTAGCGCTAAGCAAGTGTTAGCTTCTGCAATCTCCAACTCGAGTCCAAAAAAAGCGGAGCAAACTTGGACGGTTACTGAGGGGCATTTTGACGAGAATAGAAGTATACATTGATCGAGACACCTTTAAAAGCAAGCAAAGATGGCAAACACAAATATAATTATTCACGGTGCAAGTAAAGGGCTATATTATTGAGCCAAGTCGATACAAGATGGCATATGCCTTGGCGAAAACGGCATTTACAGAAAGGTCATTTGAACATCCAAAGCATGAGGTAGTAATCGCATGAGATTTTTATCACTGGTGCTTCAATAAACAAGGATAGCCCAGCAAATTCTAACTCTCTTGTAAGCAGATGGCTTCAGCTCCTTTCTAAGTTCGGAGTAAATATAAGGCATTATCTGCTGGTATCTTATTGGTAGCGTAGAGATTGAACCCACACGACGAGCAAAGCACATATTCTTCCTTTATGGAACGCTCTTCGATGGATCAGCGATGGGCAAAAGGGGCTGAAGTTGTTCATGTGTTCCATCTGCCCATCAATAAGCGCTGGGCGGGGGTACATCAAGCCGGTTAGAGAGGCAAGCCACTGTATTGACCTCAACTACCACCTTCTACCTTGTAGATTCTGCCACCTTTTTTTATCATTTAATCGATTTTGATTGCCCTCTCCATCCACAATGGAAGGTATTGAGGTGCACGAACCAGCTCCCATTTTCAAGAAACTGTAAGTGCCTCGGTCTGGTCCTTCTTTCGATCGCAGCTGATATGTGTTCTTGGTTAAGAGGAATTCTTGGTCGAAAGACAAGGTCCAAAACTATCGATCTGTAGGGACTTACTTGTTCTGCCGGTACTTCTACTGAATAAGCACTTCAACTTAGCGTTCAAGCACCTCCCTTGCATGCTTTAATCGTTGGTATTGACGAGTATGCACACATTCAAAATCTTTCAGGAGCAGTTAAAGATGCCGAAACCTTCTTCGGATATCTAACTCGGAATCTCTCAGTGCCTGAGTCCCAAATAAAAATACTCTTAAACAACCAAGCGACCCGGCAAAATATGATCGACGGATTTCGTGGGCTCCAAGAAAACGATTCGATTAGTAAAGGCGATCCAATCGTGATCTTTTATGCAGGACATGGCACCAAATTGAAAAAGCCAGATGGGTGGGAGGCTGGCGAGGACTTCATTCAAGCGCTTGTTCCGCAAGATGTAAAGGAGGGTGGATTAGTGACACCTATTCCAGATCGTACGATTGCAACGCTTCTGAACAATCTGGCCGACAAAAAGGGAGATAATGTTGTTAGTACTTCTGTTATGGATCGGTATCATCACAGGCCTGATAAACAGACAGACTGTCATATTCGACTGCTGCCACTCAACGAGCGGTACTCGTCATCCTGCATCTTCAGGGCGATTTGCCCGCTATGTTTCTCTTCACGATTTCCCACCTCTACCCGCCAACATAGACGAGGATGTTCTGCCGCTTCGCTCCGAGAAACGTCATGCGGCAATTGCCAAAGGGTTTGCGTACCAAGAACTACGCTCGCACGTATTGCTCGCAGCATGTGGAGCGGATGAGCTTGCTTACGAGACGGATGGAGCCGGCGATTTCACAAGTGCGCTTGTCAAGACATTGATCGAAAGTGGTGCAGACAAGACTACATACAAGGGTTGCATTCAACGGCTACCGGCGCTGCAGAAGTAGGGATTTTTCATTTTCATAAAGCGGTATGCTAACGCAAACATTAAATTTAGGCAGAATCCACAGTGTGAGGGGTTCAATAAGGAGCGTATCTTCTTCAATGCAAAAATACCTGGCGCAAACCGAAATTTGATCTTGGTCAAGAAGGAAGGAGAAAAATGCTTCCTAAGCGCGGGAATAGCTCAAAACATTACTACAGGTGCCAAGTTCAACATATTCAATACTGATATTGCGGATCCGACCAAAGATAAGCCACTTGGATCAATGCGTGTCGTGCACTCAGATGCAACACGCTCGACCATGACATGGGACGACGATACCAAGATTTTTAACCTTCCGGATCTCTCATACGGGTTTCAGACTCATTGCGGGTCTAATCAGTTCTTGAAGGTCCATTTTACAGACATGTTGCTGCAGCGATTATCGGTTGATGAGGAGTGGCACACGGCATTTACGGCCAGCCAGACGAATATCGTTATTAAACCTTCCGATCGAGGCACGGCAGACTTGATCGTTGATCTCCATCAACAAACGGGAAAACTAGATCGCGTGTCATTCGATATTCAACATGCACTCGTCAATCGACACGGGATAAATGAGCTACCACAGACGGTGCCTCTAGCCGTCGAAGACATTTTGGCTGTCTTACGCGCGTCAGCTCTCTGGGTCTGGCATTTGAATCGAAAGAATCCCGAGAGTTCGCTAGAGAATTCGGTCAAGATCGAGTTCACGCGTGTTGAGCGCGGTCGCGATCGAAAGCTTGGTCCGATCGGGGAGGATTTAAACAAGTCGGGGGTTGTTGATCTTGTTGCGAACCCACAGGAGCTGTACGGCATGAGGCTGGTAAACACGTCTCCATACAACCTCTTCCCATGTCTTTTCTATTTTGATGTAAATGGGCAATCGATTGGTAAGTAATTCATATTTATTTTGATGATATGCGCTGAGTATGAACTGGCACGGCAGAGCTCTGGAACGATAGTGTGGTTGGAAAGAGCCACGCTGATGCACCACTACCCAAAGGCAACTTCCTCACCATAGGGTATGGTGCTGGAGGAGCTGTTCCCTTCGCCTTCGAAGTCGATAAAGATAAGAACCTTGAGCTTGGCATGCTCAAACTCTACGTAACAAATCTTTCGACGGAGTTTAATTCTATCGCTCATGATTCTCCGTTCGACTTCGACCCCGACGGCAAGCGTAAGAGCGTCCCATCGACAGATGTAGCCAGGAGTTTGGCTATGAGGGGTGTTTGGCATGCTGTCACGGTGGCGCTCATACAGCATAAACCTACTCCTTCTAACGCTAAGAATTGAGGTAGAACTGATGTAATGCGTATGAGTCAATCATGTTGATCATAATCTATTATGGGAATCATCTGATGTGTTAAGTGATCCTGTTCGATAATATTTTTTTTTTTTTTTTTTGGAATCAGGTATATTAAAGTCGTTGCGGGGCTAGGCCCTATGGTGCGACTCCTAGAAACACGTACAGAGAGGGAAAAAGAGTCGATAATATTTACTATGCTACCAGAATGTTAGACAACGGGGCGGCTGAGCATTAGGTTGATTCACAAGCGCCGCCCGCGGCCCATACCTTGCCGATGGTGATCCCGTGATCCCGTGATCATATTTAATCAGGGTCGTCTGTCCACAAGACGATACTGAATTTGAGACACTTTGGCTCACCCAATAGCATGTGCTACATAATAACAAATGTCTCTGCATATGCAGCAATTTGATAATGATACGAACTGATTGTAGGATCAAGAGTTCTATGCAGGTAGTGTATTTTTGGCCAGTACAAGTGACACATGAGGACCAAATCAACAATATGACTCGCACACGTCAAACACAAAACCAGTTGCTACAAGTAGTAAGTCATAGTACACTGCATGCTCCAACAGAATTACATCAGCAAACATGGTCCCGGGCTTCCGGTGATTTAAAGCACTTTAAAGCACCCGAATCACCCAAATCACCGGGAAGACAAGTCCAAAATCCAAAGCTCTTTAAAGTAGCTTTGAATCACACCTTGCCTGCTTTGAAGCACTTCAAAGCACAGCTTTTATGATATAAAGCACTTCAGAGCTGAACCTTGTGGCTTTGAATGGCTTCTAAGCCATATTAACAATGATTTGAAGCATCTTTAAAGTCTACTTAATGATTACTCAAAGTAGCTTTCAATCAAGATTAGGACAGCTATGAATCACTTCAAAATGTTGCTAGCCATGATATAAAGTACCTTAAAGCATCCCTAGATATGATTGAAACCACTTTAAAGCGTGCATATAATCGCTTTTATCCCCTTTAAATGACCCTGCAAGTGATATAGGGGACTTGTGAGCACTTGTAATCCTCCATGGGTCTTTTGGGAGTGTCGGAAACTGCTGGATAATTAGCTCGGAAAGCGCTGACCAATTGGGGAAATTTGATCACATATTACATATCACGAGGCACATGATCAACTATATACAGACAAGCCAGAGATACACAAACATACTACGGGAGCGTGAACATGTAAACGGCCACATCGAAACGGTAGCAACGAAGAATATCAACAAAACATCAGCGGGAAAATCATAGATCAAAACGTAGAGTCCTGTCCGAATACGAGTCAGTGGCAATGTGGGCGAGTACGTCGCGAGGCGAAACGTCTACATCGAGCCCGAAAGCGGTAACAACGAAAAGACGGCAGCAAGAGATGGGAACAGAAACCGACAAATAGAAAAACATAGATCGAAGCGTTGAGTCCTGTCCGAATCCGAGTCAGCGGCAATGCGGGCGAGTACGTCGCGAGGCGAAACGTATACATCGAGCCCGAAAGCGGCAACAACAAAATGCAGCAGCAAGAGATGTGAACAGAAATCGACAACTAAAAAAGCATGAACCGAAGCACAGAGTCCTCTGCGAATCCAAGAAAACGGCAATGCGGGCGAGTACATCGCGAGGCAAAACATCTACATCAACCCCGAAAGCGGCAACATCAACAAGGCAGCGACGATGGACATGAACACAAACCAACAATTAAAAAAGCATAAACCGGAGCGCAGAGTCCTGTTCGAATCCAAGATAACGGCAATGGGTGAGTACGTCGCAAGGCGAAACGTCCACATCGAGCTCGAATAATCCATCCCAAACGCCTACATCAACCTAAACGTCTACGCCGAGCCCGAAGGAGCATTCTTCGCCGGGGCTTTGCCTTTGACCTTCTTCTTCTTCTTGCGAACGTCTTTAACACCATCCCATTCGTCAATGTCTGGGGCGCCCGCTCCGACTGCAAACATCGCGCGTTAGTCACGAGCCGAATCACGATGAATATACACACGTAGTTCTTTCAGCTCCTCCAAGCTGTCCATGTCGATCGGACGATCCTCCCCAATGTTCATGCGTGGCTTGGGCAGGACGGTCGGCTTCGGCTTTGCAGCACTACTCAAAGGTCAGTTGCAGGTGAGAGTATAAGAAAGAAGACGAAGCTTACAGATACATGCGAGTAATCGCAACCCGCGCTGCGAGGAGGTGGCCAGGAGACTCTGTCCGAAGGTCTTCCAGCATGTCAAGGTACATTTTGTATGAGTCGCTGTCGATCACGGAGTCGAGATCGGAGGCCTTGCCGAGCTCGAATTCGAATGCTTTGATCTGATGGCGAAGCTAAGAAAACGAGTAAGTACTGGGTCAAGTATTGTTTTCTTTTACTCACAATACAACATGCGTAGGCGATGGTCGGGATCGGGACCAACGGGGTAAAGCTCTCGAGATGCTTATACCCGAAGCTCCGGGGATTCTTGAACCAGGTGCCTACAATAGTTCTGCCGATGATTTTATGTTTGAAGCGCTCATCGTCGTTCGCCTCGTTCTAGAGTCTAGTTAGACACTGATACTTACGCGAAAAGATAAAACTTACCGGGGAAATCCATCGTTCGTCCCCGTGGTCCGTAAGACTCCTCGCCTTCGTGGCGTGATCAGGATCGCTGCGGTCTAAATCAAAGTAAATCTCCACAAGCCCGTCGGACGACTGTTTCACAACATTGCGAGAAATCGGGAACTGCTTTCGTATCTAAAAATACGGTAATAAGTAGATCGGAGATGGAAAAGAGAAGGAAAACATAAGAACTTACGTAGTTCAAGTGGTCCTGTGTGAACGGGAGCGCGGGCTGCCCTTCACGTAACTCGTCGTTAGCCTCAGCCCAATACTTAATCATCCAGCGAGTCAAATAATTGTCCTTATCCTTGGGATCCTCCGTCAAGATCTCGGGGAAAGGACAAACAACGATCGAATCCACTTTGACATGCTCCGCGACCCTCTGCACAAGCACGCGAATTTCCGGCGGAAACCGCCTCAGCTGCGATCGCTGACGCTTTGTGAGCATGCCGTACTCCTTGGGCACTTCTTCTGCATCCTCCTCGCCCTCCTCGCCCTCCTCATCTTCGCCTTCCTCGCCCTCCTCACCAACCTCTCCTTCCTCGCCTTGCCCGCCAGCCCCACCGTGTTCATCAGGCCCTTCCATTTCGACGTCGTCATCTTCCTGATCGGAAGCGCCACGAGGTTCAGAATTGTCGCGTGGGGGGTCTTGCATCTCAACATCGGGAGGAGAGCGAGGAACCGGCTTGGCAGCCGAGGTCGAGGCCTGAGGCGCGGACCTCGAGACCTGAGGCGCAGGCTTCGACACCTGAGGCGCGGACTTCGAGGCCTGAGGCGCGGACTTCGAGGCCTGAGGCGCAGACGCTGAGGGCTTGGCGGCTGGTTGAGAGGGTTTTGGCGCGGGTGCTGATGGCTTGGGGGCCGACTGAGAGGCCCTCGGAGCCGGCTGGGATGCATTCGGTGTTGGTTTTGAAGGCTTCGGCACAGGTTTTGAGAGCTTCAACCCGGACTGTGAGGGCTTCGACGCGGACTGCGAGGGCTTCGACGCGGGCTGCGAGGGCTTCGACGCGGGCTGCGACGGTTTCGACGTGGACTGCGACGGTTTCGACGTGGACTGCGAGGGCTTCGACACGGGCTGCGACGGTTTCGACGTGGACTGCGACAGTTTCGAAATGCCGTTGGTAGCCCCCCCAGTAGATGCCCCGCCAGCTAACTTCCCGTTTTCCTCGCGGAGGATCTTGATACGGGACATGGGAATGATGGCGCGCTTCTTTGCCGGAGGGGCGTCATCGGCAGCGGGTCGCTTCATAGGGTTCGACGGGACACGTTGGCGCAAAGCCTCAGCGCGCGGAGGCGAGACGACCACGCCATCCAGTCCAAGCGTGGTGTGATCCGTTCGAGCCAGCTTGGGCAGAGGCGAGTGGCCGTACTCGTGGCGATGATGAGCGAGAACGCGGGTCCCATCAAGGCCAATCGTCGCGTCGTCCGTGCGGACAAGCCGAGAGCGAGAGGAATGGCCGGACGTTTCGGGCTTGAGAACGTGGGTCAAGCCCGTCTGAATCTATGATACACAATCAGCGTGGCAACAGTCAATGAAAAAACTCTGACTTACCCGAGGAACACCCTCTGACGTTGGGGCACCACTGTAAGCTGCCGACCCTTTGGCGCGAAGTTCGTTCCACACCTCCAGTAGCGAACGCTCGTCTTGAAAGTCGGGGTCCTCGCGGTAGTTGTGGCGATCGCCAAACTTCCGAATGGCTTGGTACAGCCATTCGACACGGTCAACCTCATTCTCCAGATCTTCCAGTCGATTATCTGAAAACAACTTGGTAAGCGAGTGGAAAAAAACGCGAGAAAAAAAAAGTAAGAGCTTACCAAGCAAGGGCGGTTCCGCCTCTTCGTCCAGCTCGTCCAATTCGTCTTGCTCGTCCTCGTCCTCCCCGTACTCCAACGGTTTGAGTTGCCCGGGCAGCGAGGCGTTCCCGCGAGCCTTTGCAATCGCCGCTTGCTGTCGAGCCTGTTCGGCGGCCTGCTCCTCGGCCGTTGGCGGTGTCTCGAGGCGTCCGAGGCTTCGGGAGAGATTGGACAATCGCCCTTGTTTGCGATCTGTGCAATGGGTCAGTCCTATATCAGAAATAGCGCCAGTGCAATGGACATACCATAGCCATTGAGACGTTCCGTCGGGCGTCGGGAGCGTGACGACGACTTAGGTGGGGAGTCGGCCATTAGAAAAATTGGGAATGAGTCGTTTCTCGAGAGTAAACCAGGTGTAATAGAGGGGGCGGGTGACCCGTTGGAGAGAATGCATCGTTGATTTAAGTGTCGGTCGCGGTGGTGGTGGTAGCGGAGGTGGGTCGCGTTGAGTGGCTGTGTCAATCATCACGCGGTGGTTAATTGATCATCGGTAACGGTCGGCCAAACAAACAGTGACGCATTAATTATCGTTTTTGAATGGGATACCTGTGGAGGAACGTCATTATCGGGCGACAAAACTCAGAAAAAAGCTGAGAAAAATAATCTAGAAGGAAAGGCGGCCAAAGCGGCCCAAATCATGAAGTTGCGATGCGGACCAAGCCAGGAACACTGAATTCCGGCACCCGCATGTCGTAATCCAGAAGTCCGAGCTGCTTGTCAGGCAAACCGTGAAACGTTTTTCGCTGTCAGAGTAAACTAATTGAATACTGCTCGATGCCGACGATCGAAGCCAATGATGTACCGTGAGCGCTCAGCCAGGAAGGTACCTGATTGCCAACCGGCGCATATATTGGTCCAGAAGCCCGACCCCTCTGTCAGCGCGGACCGCGAAACGTTTTTTGCTGGCAACACAAAGTAATCAAAACCCATTCAACCCCGACGATCGAAATTTATGACGTACCATGGGCGCTCGACCGTTGAGGTGCCTCAGGTACCCGGTGGGCAACGGACGCATATACTGGTCCAGAAGTCCGATGAATCTGTCAGCGCAAGTTGCGAAACGTTTTACGACAAAATAAAGTGAATTTCTTCGATCCTGAGGTTCCGATTCAGTGACGTATCGCAAACACTCGAGCATCGTACTCACAACTCGAAGTCCCAACTCCCATTTCGAACAAGCCCCCCCATAGCTATTACCTTGGTCGTGCTTTGCCCCCCTCCCCGCACGTCGGCACAATGGGGAAACACGTCGCTTCGCCAACATGCCCTTACTGCGGCACACCTCGCCCATCCTTGATGGCAGTAAAGCGACATATCGACCATCGGCCGACGTGCTCAGCGGAGCGGCTAAAGGAGCAAAACCAACTCGCGTTGAGTAGCTCTCGTCTAGCACGGCACCGCCCTCGAGTAAGGAATGCACAATCGACGGGTCGGCATGGCGAAACCAACGTGGCGGCACCCTCGCCTCGTCGAAATCCAAGCATTACAATCGAGGAGGTGGACGACGAGGACATGGCTGGAAGAGTCGTGAGTACACATATAGTTCGACATTCAATAGAAGGTTAGCTAACTTAAAAGAACCTCAAGGGGGACTCGCCGCGCCGACGGCCAAACGCACTTTTGGAGCCGACTGAGGACGAAGACGCGCTTGAAGCGCCAGCAGTAAGCGAATTCATTAGATTGAGAAAATGCGCGACTTAGCTGGATTAGTTTCCCCCTGAACCCCCTCTTCGGCGAAATCCGAGCGTGACGATTGAAGAAGTTGAAGACGAGGATATGCCTCGAGTACCGGTGAGCGTCATGGTATTTATCTATACGTTCACTTAGCTTACCTATCGTAGCAATGGGGCCCACACCCGTTCGCCAAACCGACGCACACAAGCCTATTCCCCGAATACCATCCCGACCCAACCGCCGGCGCTGCACTTCGATTCCATGAAGTAGATAGAGAACCTCCGCCCAAGTATACGTCGGTGTTAGCCGATCCAGACGTGTTCCGCGAAGCCTATTGGTTGGACCGGCTGATAATTCCCCGCGGGGATGAGGCGGAATACTTCACGTTGCCGAGGGTCAGTGAATCGTTTGTCGGGTTATTCAAATATCTAATTATCTTGAAGAATCGAGACTGGCATTGGAAGAATATTAAGGAGTTCGAGCAGGAGATTAACCGCTTACCCAGAGGTCCCTCGTGGTTTCGAGAAACCATCATCGTCAAAGGCGACCAGGGGGACGAGATCTTGGACTTGTGGAAGCGCGATATCATGGAAATGATTCGGCACTTGTTGGGCGAGCGTCGGTTCATCCCTCATACGCGATTCGCTCCGGAGCGACACTACGATTCGGCAACCAGAGACAACCGGATATACGGCGAGATGTGGTCGGGCGTATGGTGGTGGCGAATGCAGGTAAGTACAACGTCAATCTGTAGTATCGACACTTACCTTTGCGAGTAGAACATTCTTGGACGATACGCGACTGTGGTGCCCATCATCCTCTCGACCGACAAAACGAAGCTAACCGTGTTTAGCGGGAACCAAAAAGCTTGGCCGGTCTACCTAACGATTGGGAACATCAGCAAGGACATCCGCCGATGCCCGAGCGAACGCGCGATGCTGTTGGTGGGCTACCTACCAGTTTCCAACCTCAGCAATATTTCCGACAAGGACGAGCGTAGCGAGATGAGTTGGCAGCTATTCCACACCTGCATGGAATCGATACTGGAGCCGTTGAAGACTCTTTCGCGAACGGGGATTGACGTACTTTGCGCGGACGGCGGCGTGCGACGTGTCTTTCCGATCTTGGCCGCATACATCGCGGACTTCCCCGAGCAGGCGACGATCGCCTGCGTTCGCGAGAGTTGTTGCCCGATCTGTTGGATCCCTAAAAAAAAGCGAGGGGATATGTCACTCCGTTATCCGCTACGAGACCGATGCCGAACGTTAGACGCGTTAGACGATCACTGGAACGGATACTCACGCACGATCAAGAAACTCGGAATTCGCCCAACCCGCCCGTTCTGGGCCGATCTCCCCCACGTCGACATATCTACATGCCTAGCCCCGGACCTTCTGCACCAACTCGATAAAGGTGTATTCGGAGACCATCTCATCAAATGGACCACGACATTGCTGGGCTCGAACGAGATGGATCGTCGTACGAAGGGAATGCCGAGGTTCCAAAAACTCCGGCACTTCGCGAAAGGTATATCGGTTATCGGCCAATGGACCGGAAAGGAGTCGAAGGCATTGGGACATACCTTGATGACAATTGTAGCCGGTCACGAAAACTCGAGGTTCGTGAAGGCGGTGAGCAGCATCATCGACTTCATGTCTCGTGCCCATAAACACGAGGTGTCCGAGAGCGATTTGGCGGCAATGCGTCGGGACATATTCGATTTTAATAGGGCGAAAAGCGTGTTCGTGGACAGCACAAAGGGGGGTTTGTTAGATCACGAAAACCGATTCCACAAAATTTGTAAGACGCACATGATCACTCACTATCCGTACCACATTCGGCAGTTGGGTTCTCCCGAAGGATTCAGCACCGAGATGACAGAAAGGCTTCATATCGACTACGTCAAGATACCCTGGTCAACTACCAATCACAACAACGCGACTCAGCAAATGATCGCTTACCTCGAAAACCGGGAAGCTTGGGCATTCCTGCGCGCGTATATGCACGAGGAGAGGTTGGTGTTGGATCCACGGTTCAAGGGCGACGTTGTCGATGACGACGTGGACGGCGAGGACGGACCAGAGGACGTGGTCGAGGGTTCCGATGGTGGTGAGGAGGAGGCGTGGCAACCGACTCCGTCGATCATGATTGCTAAGCGCCCATCGCAAGGGCTTAATGTCAAAGGCGCTTACCTCATCAACCAGCACCAAGCAACGGACTTAGTCCCCGCCACCATCGACTACCTCCGCTCGGTTACCCCAGGGCGGTCTCACTTTCCTATCTCGCACAACACCGTCTTCCAGGTCTGGAGGCGGTGCAAGCTTCGCCATCGGCGACTCCCGTTTGAGCCCGCGCTCGATCCACAAACAGACCAGGTCCGCGCGTTTACGACCTCAGCGGACGAGGAGGGACGTGTCATAAGGTTCGGCCATTTCGACGTTGTTCTTTTCTCTCCCGGCCGGGATAATATCGACGAGATAGGCCTACATCGTGAGTTTTGGTCCTGCCCCTTTTTTCGTGCAATAAACACGCTAACGGAAAACTGTAGGATTCGAGGCCGGTCGAGTTCGTGCGATTTTTTCACTCCCGCGACACAATCAGTGGCTCTCCTCCGAGAAACTCGCGTACATCGAACGTTTCCGCCCGTTCCCAGCTCAACCGTCGGCTTCAACCTTGCTATACACGACGGAGCACGCGTCGCAGGCTGGTCGTCGTAGCGCGATTGTCGTTCCGCTCTCCCAGCTTCGTTTGACTTGTCATCTCGCGCCTAGGTTCCGCTCGCTCGATCCTGATCTTCCGGTTTCTTCGTCCACCGATCTCCTCTCCGTTCAGCGGAAATTTTATCTTAATAAATACGCGTCGCGCTGGCTATTTTCCGTTTTCGATTACTGGGAAAAGCTACGGCGCCGTTGGAACGAGTGGTGAGTATTATACATTCGATTGTTCGAAAACGCAAACCGCGCTAACAAACTCGATTGAATGTTTAGATTGCGTCACTCGTCAAGACAAACCTCAACTCTCTTTATCGTACTCGTTTTCCTAATACTATTCCCTCGTACGTAATCTAATCTACCTGTCCAATTCGTACTATAGTGATGCTGATATATTCCCCTAAAAATAGCGTAATTGTGTTGTTAATAGGCGCATACGCCTCGTCTTGGTTTCTTCGGCTCTCCGACATGACTACTCCGGCAAACCCAAAGCCAATTTCATCGATTCCCACCTCACCATTCTGTCCCTTCTCAATCGATCCGGTTTCAATTCGCTCATGCTCTTCGCACGGTTTCCTCGCCTCTTGCATCGCCCTCCCTCTGCCGAACTCTGTCGCCGGAAGTAGAGAGAGCAATACACCTTCGCCCTTCGGGCCCTTTTATTGCATCCCTGCTACCATGTCTCCGCTCGCTGCTGGATCCAAGGTCGTGTTGGCCGGCTTGGCACCTCCGGCAACAACCGTGAGCGAAGTGGCGGTTGCCGCGCCTAGTTTTTCCAGCTCGCCCAGTGCCGCGGAAACCTCTAGTCTCGTCCACCGACGGAACCGAGGCCCGTACGCACGCAGCATGTTCGAGCGCTCAACCCGGTCACCCCGTTTCGAGGCCGGCCTCAAAATTATGGGCGGTGCGGATCCATTCGAGAGTGACGTGGAGGGTGTGTCGAGATCTCAGGTGCACGCTCGCGAGTATGTAGTCCGTTTACCTCCTATTCAACAGCTTATGTGTGCTTGAACAGCACGGACCCCGGTCTTTTTGACACTCGGCGTCAACGGACCGTTGAATCCGAACAACGTCGACGTAACGACTTGCGTGGAGGATTTGCGCGGCTCAAAGACGCGCTTCCGAACTCGCGCGAGAAGTGTTCGAAGATGGTCTTGCTAGATCGAGGTGAGAATACGTGTTGTCCTTCGTATCGGTATTTCATATCCTAATATTCAGGTTACACAGCGACAGCCTATATCGGCCATCTCGAAGCGAGGTTACAACGGGGACAGGATACACTCGGCGTTCACGAGATTCATCATTACCGCGCGTGAACTGAATTTCCGTGCGATCACGGCCTTGCTGTCATTTGACTACGTTTTTTCATTTTCGTTTTGATATTCGGCGCCCCTGTAATGTGTGTTTGCGTTCTGCCGCATGATCGAAGTAGCTTTCTTGAGGAGTTGTTATCATGGATTTTTTTTTTCCTTCTGAATATCTTGCTCTCGTGTTTGTCGTGCTGCGAAGTTTGTGTGTATATTCGTCCCAATCTCAATCAGTGTGATCATCTTAAATTACTGATCGTGTGTGGTAAGTATATGCGTCGCGTTACACAACGTGATAAATATGATGGCATCAATCCTAGCTTGGCCAGCTTTGTACACCTCAGGACGAATTTCAAAGTGCTGGAAAGCTATGGCGTCGGCTTTAAAAGGATTTGAATCATCCCTCGAAAGCTTAGAAGTCAGGCGATCTCGTTTCAAAGCTCTCCCGAAGCACTCCAAAGCACCCCGGGTAAGCTCGAAAGCACTTTTTGAGACAAGTCGATTTCAATAATCAATCCCGAGCACTTCTGGGACAAAAACCCAGTTTGCTGATGTATATCACATGGCTCTAAAAGGATATTGGGTTAACGTGATAGGATCTTAATTGGTTTGGTTAACATCAGCAAAACCAGCAAAGCTGTATAGAAACCCATATGTATATAGACACCCATAGCCTTGCCACTTGTATCCAGCACCCCATAGCCTTGCCATATGTATATAGACATCCATAGCTTTGGGGGAAATGAATAGAACTTCATAGACTTGGGGTGTCTATACAGTGCTATAGAGCATTTCCTTTTTGGGAGAGGACATAAAATCACCTGAAAATGAGAAATATATGTCTGGTGAGTCCTATATGCACAAAACAACAAGCAGAAGATGCATGGCCATAGCAGCAGGGGCATTACTTGCACCAGTGAAGCTGAATGCAAAACGCCTAAGTCAACTACGTCCCATGGACAGCAATCCTAATTGTCAAGCAATGGTCACTTTTTCTACATCATAAAATGGAGAATATAGTAAAACTAGGAATGATGATTTTTCTTGAATTAAGAATTGCCTTATTGGGCTGGGGCAAGGCAATCATTTTTTGTACCATTTTTAGTAAATGTACAGCACTATACTTTGTCATGCAAAGATTTTGAGCATGTGCACCAGTAATTGAGCTACGTGAAACACATTTTTGATACATTTTTACTTGTCTGATCATGGAGGTACAGGGCAATCTTTGAAGTGACTGATCATGTCATCAGCCAAGCACATCTTCAACAGTCAAGGCTGAATGGTCTAGAGGATTATGGCTCCTAATCTAGCTGTTTATGTCAGCATGATTCCCATAATGGGACAAGGTCACGGGTTCTATCCCAGCTGTTGGAAATTTATTTTGATTCTCAGATTTAGCTGGATCTACCGCTTTTGGAAAATTGATTTATCTGGATTATGTAAGATTATGTAATGTCACCATAAAAGGAAACATGTTTGGCAAGTCTCCCTAATTGAGCCAAGCTTTGGCCAATCCATAGACCTATATAGCTGCTCCATAGTTGCTATATAGCACTGTATAGAAACCAGGGATCTACCATAGCTGGGGGCTTGCTATGGGAGCTATCACAGGATATCAGGCTATACAGGTCTATACTGACCTGTATCTCCTTGACCAAAGGTCCTGATGAAGAAACTCACCCTATACGCCCAACAGCTGTACCTGTTGCCGGTGTATAAGCATGCACCCTCAGAACCCCACAGACTTGCAAACTGGTTTGATGGTTTCATGACTAGACCTTGGCGAGTCAGAGAGTTTGTGGTCAAGGACTGAGCTGGACCGATTGCTTGTGTCAATACCCACCACGGTACGACAGTAATCCAGACAACTAAAGGGTTGCTGGGTATCTCAAACCTAAGACTGGCCGAGACAGGAACAAGACTCCAAAGAGTATATAAGTAAATGCACTTGCTATAGAAGCTGGGCAAAACCTTTGTCTATAAGACTCAGGGTAGAGGTGGATATGTTGGTAGATAGGAGGTCGAGTTCTGAGGCATAAGGCACTCAGACTCTCCCTTTATATATTCAACTAGAGACCGTGTACATATTCCCATACAGCACAGAGGTGAGATGTAACTACGAGAATAATAGTGAGACGAGATATGAACACAGCTAACTAGCGAGATGAGATACAAAGTAATGACTAAGCTATATAAGCGCTGTGGCTACAAGTGGCTACGCATATAATTAGAATAAAAGGAATAAACTTGACTTAGAGGAAAATATAAATCAAAGGAAAATATAATAAATCCGTTGTCAGCCTCTGGGGCATGACAGCTTGCATGGAAGAAAGCTGGGCTAGTGCCATCCTCTACAAACAGGTTGTCCGGAAGGTACAAGCTTCCAAAGCCTGGAGGGTGTGTTGGTGGGGACGACAAGTCAAAAGTTGCTCCAAAATCCTCCAACTCATAGGACTCTTCATTGTCTAGTAGTTGTGGCAGCTGGGTGCACTGTGGAGGTGAAGGTGCCAGGGTGCGCTGCAGACACGGAGGTGCTTGGGTATGCACTGGAGGCGGAGGTGGAGGTGGGGCGGTGGGTGGCTCTGGGTATGGTGGAGAACCTGGTAACTCAATGAGCCGGACTTCAAGGTTGTCGTACCAGACAACATATTGGCCCCCTCTAGATGTGCAATGCTTCAATGCAAATGAACCAGGAACTGAGGCGTAGAAAAAACCAGAAGCATAGGTACAAAATGAGCTGTCTTTGACCACAAGATACTCAGTGCCCCGCTTAGCACGAATCCAACCTTTTGTGATCCAAATGTAGACCCAATAGGTAATCAGCGCAAAGACAATCATAGCAAGAGCCAGTATAACACCACCCAAAGGACTTAGCAAAGGGGTAGGCTGGCCAGAAGAAGATTCAGAGTGTTCACAAATAGCAACCATAGTTTGAAGGGGGATAACTAGTAGTGGTAGCGTGAATGTTGGCAGGCTTGCCCAAATATAGGTTTCAGGGACACAGATTTGCCAACCGAATTGACATGTCCACGAACAAAATTAAACCGGCATTGTGATCAGCCGGTGGCACCTGTG
>JAYRCO010000332.1:0-30128 GCA_037042815.1 Ceratobasidium papillatum | reverse complement strand
ATCAACGCGTGATCACAACATGATAAAGTTAATTGACATGATCGGGCTCGATCACGCTTGGGGGATCTTTCCGACATCATCTCTCTCACATCCGTGTATCGATGGCCTCGCAGCATAACCTGACGTGCGCCGCATCTGCTGCATTTGGCTTACTCGATACTCCAATGAGTTTCGAGCAAATGCATCTCGAGACTACGTGGGATTCGATGAGACTTGGCTGCTCGGGACGCAGCACTCACATCTCGTACCCATCTCTCCCTCGAGACTTGATCTCTTTGACTATCAAGCCAGCTGCTCCGCCAATGATTTCGTGGCCGGGCTGCGCGACTATAATATACTTCCAATATATGAAGGAGCTAGAAGACCTTGCTCTGGCGTGTCCCCCTGGTAAACTCCACCTGTTACGAGCATTCAAGCGAGACATGTGGGAGGTGGAATGCTATGATGTATCTCAAGCAAAAAAAGATTGGTTGGATGTGGCAAGGGGAGGCATGGGTGCGTGGAGCACCGACGAGATCGGCAATTGAACCAATTTTTTTTTTCATTTTTTATGTTCTAGACCATCATCTTGATTTTATGACCGTTGTGTATGCTATGTTCTCTTGAATGAATCTTTTGGGGCACTCTTGTGCACATTATAAAAATATCTGCAATATATATGGATATGCCTGTATACCATCACCTCCGCATATAATCTAACACCGCTGCATCCAGCTTGGCTTGCAAGTCAACTCGAGCTGTTTGACCTATAGACTGACTAGCAGCAGACCTATAAAAACTGTGGCGCAAAGTGCTCACGTGACTTTATGCGGGAGCGAAGAGAATGGCGTTTGGCCCAGCAAATTCAGTTATAGTATGGCACCCATCATGACTGAACTGGCTTGTTCGGCTGACCGCTCATACTTTACTCACTCTAAGTCTATTGAGTGGTTCCGATATAATGAAAAACAAACCATAAGCAACTGAATAAAATTTCATGTCAGGCCTGAATCTTCATCATGAGTGGATTGTATGCGTGCCAGAGCCTGAGGTACTTCTACTTGGCTGAGAAATCTAGCAATATGTCAAAGAGCCAACTCCAGTCTAAAGCACGATACTGTCATCTGCCATCATTTGTAATACCACCAGCGTATGAAACAAATGTATGGAGCGAATCGTCGACCAGTCAGTAATTACTCTTTGACTTTGTTTCACTCGATGGCGTAGTCCGCAATGCGAGAATCCCAAGGTCGTTATCTTCATCAGAAGGTAAGTTTTCGTCAAAAAGCTTAGCTTTTTGGGAGGCAGGCCCGGAGCATGTGTGCCTATGTGTCTACAAAAACCTAGAAGTTTCTGTGGACAGGCGGGGAGAATATCGCTGCATAAATAAAGCTGTGTCATACGGTGGATAATGACAGTAGTGCGTACTGGGCTTAAATCATTCTAAACACGATCGCAGGTAGCATCACGAAATGCCCTTTGAGTAAATGTACCGCACCGATGAAATTGTGCGGCCAGACAGGGGCCGAGCGAGGCTCTGCCCATGAACGAGTCCGTTTCTAGCGTAAATTTAATCAACTTCGGAGTTTGAGCACACGCAGGCGGTCAAATAGACTTACTTTACATACGAAAAACGCGTTGTTGTTGGGCGCACGCTATGGCACTTTACTCCCATGGTACGTAACATTGTCGATCTAATCCATGCATCCCTGCTGGACCATGTGTCAATTCTAGATAGCGACACATATTTGGAGACAAATCCATTTGAATCATATTCTGTGTGTGTTTTCTATGGTGTTCGATCGAAGCTACAGAGATCTCGGCGGGTTCGAGTGGCAAAGATCATATGAAGGTTCGTACAGGAGAACGGCTTCTTCTGTGTGTTTTCCCGTCAAGTAGCGCGGTGATGGCGTTGAGATGGGTACTACGCATATATGCTACGTGTATGCATCGCAACTTGGTTTCTTATCTAGGGCTTCAACTGGGCCTCTGACCCTTAAGACGTGCTCAGGGGCAGATAAAGAGAAGCCAAAACTCAACAAGAATTGAGGAACTGTCGTCCAGATCATCAGCTCCGAGCGGGTACGACATGCACGGATTTAACGACGCGTAAGCAAGGGAAGCGCGATTCGCGCCCACAGTAACCTCCGCCCCCGCAGTCTCAACGCGAGTCATTTGGATACCACATGAGCGAGTGGCCAATCGGCATTCGGTGGGGCGACATATCAGGCTTAGCTAGTAGCAACGCCGACAAATACAGCGAGCGGGCCGCATGGGAGAGCACAGCTATAGCAAGGGAAGGCCCCTAAAGATAGAGCGGGGACGCCGGCCAAACACGTGATAGGGATGGGCGTCTTGTGCCGAAGATGGAGAAGACCACATGGAGCTGTGGCGGCGAATCAGAGTGCGTCGTTAATCAGCAGCGATAAATAAATAGACCGGACGCGCTGATTGGATCCCCTCTACTTGCTGCTGCGATGCTGCCCGACGTTCCGCCCGACATTGGGCAATGTCTCGACTCGGTGACTTGTGTGTTGAGCACGTGCCTTGGCGCGGTGCTTCCTGCGCTCGTGTTGGTGTTTGCTGCGTTGCATTTGGCGGGTGTGCGTGTACCCGATTTTATCATTTTTAGACAGTTTATAAGTGAGTTGTATCCGTGTTCATTTCGACGCTTGAGCTAATGGTGGCGTAGCCGATGATGATGTGGCTGCTGTTGCTGCAGAGGAAGAGGCGGCGAATATCAAACCCAAGACGGTGACGGTGCCAGACGCGGATATTCCGACGGAGCGCACGTCACTCTTACCCCAGACCGGACCTGTCACACGACCCGACGCATGGCGTCAAATCGGATTGACGTTGCTCGCTGCTCTCCAAGTTGCTGGCTGGACTGTAGCGCTCGTGCGTCGTGCGACCAACTTTCATGCGTCGGATGGAGTTGGAATTTTCGGACTTGTCGCCACTGCCGTTACGCTCGCATCTTGGGTTTATGCCGCTCTGCGCCCGACTCTTCGGCCTTCGTGTACACCGTACTATGACCTCCTCACACTCTATTTTGCTCATTTCCTTGCTGCTGGCGTGGCACTCTACGAAGCATCTACGCTTCCGAACGGTGGCGACGTACTCTCGCTCGGTCACCTCGGACGTGTGGTCGATGCTATCATTGCTCTCGCCGGTATTGTACTTATCGTCAACATGCCGCTCAACCTTGCCAGCAAGTCCGAAGTAGACGAAGAGGTACGTTTTGTTATTTTTGTTTTCAGCTGATACTAACTCCTAGACAGGGTGTTCCTCCTTCTCTTGAGGACCACTGTACACTCTGGCAATGGATTACCTTTACGTGGGTCAGCCCGATCATCACGCTCGGCGCTCTCCGGCCTCTCGAGGAAAAAGACGTATGGCAGCTAAGCAAGGCCATGCGTACGCGTGTCCTAATGCGCAAGTTCCTTCAAGTCAAGTAAGCATCATTTACATACTTCCACCCTCTTCCCTCCTTTAACCGATTCGATCAACAGACGCTCCTCCCTTTTGCGCCGAATTCTAGCCGCCAATGCAATGGACTTGTTCCTCGACTCTTCTCTTACGGTACGTCACATGGTTTTACAGCTCTCCACATGACACTTACTCTCGGTACCTTTGTTCTCGAATTCTTTCCCCTATCGTTGATCTAGTTTGTCTCGACGTTTATGAACTTTTCGGCGCCGTTCTTCCTGAACCTCACGTTGCGCGCAATGAGAGATGACGAAGAATCGACAAATCCGGCAAACATCTTTACAGCGTCCGTTTCCGAGAACCTCCAGTTCTACAGCGCCGTCGCCCTCGACTCGGTATTCATCCCCACCTTGCTTCGATCTTCCAATTCTAGCTCTGGCTCGAACACGTTTTCCGTATCTGCCACTACCGAGCCACGTAAACTCCAACGAAGCGACGCCTACTTTTTCGCCATCGCCGCATGCGTATGTCAACTCGTCAAGTCGCAAAGCGATCTGCAACATTTGTATTTCTCCCGCCGTGCTTCGGTGCGCGTTAAAGGCGAGCTTGTGGCTAGCGTGTACGAAAAAGCGTTGAAGAGGAAGGACGTGACTGGTGCGGTGCAGAAAGATAAGGAGAAGGATACCAAGGGAAAAGGGAAGGATAAGGATGGGGTACCTCCGCAGGATTCGTCGAGTGCGGATGTGGGCAAGATCGTTTCGCTCATCGCGGCTGATTCCGATCGGGTGTCGAGGTTTATTTCGTTGGGGCCGGTATGTCCACCCTCTTAAGAGGTTGAACGAGTGAATTGACTGACACTTTTTTGGTAGTTTATCTACGAAGCGCCTATTAGTATTATCATCGCATGCAGCATGCTCTACAGCCTAATGGGCTGGACCGCATTCGCAGGATACGTCGCCATGCTCTTCGCCCTCCCCCTAAACACAATAATTGTCAAACGCACATCCTCCTTCCAACGCTCCGTCTCATCCATGCGCGACCGTCGAATGCGCGCCATGAACGAAGCGATCCAATCTATAAAATTCATCAAATTCTCCGCGTGGGAATCACGCTGGATCATGCGCGTTTTAGACGCCCGAGCCGCTGAACTCTCCTGGCTTCGGAAACTCAAGATTTCGTACTTTTTCTTGGGGATGATGTGGGATATTGTGCCTATTTTGGTGGCGGCGATTAGCTTTTCGTGTTTTACGTTGGTGGCCAAGAGGGAGCTTACGGTGGATATCGCGTTTCCGTGTATTACGGTGTTTGGGATGTTGAGTCAGAGTTTGACTGCGGTGAGTTGATTTTGTGGTTCATTGGCGCGTGGTTTGGGCGCTCATTTGGTTTTTGGTTAGCTCCCGATGATTGCGAACTGGCAAGTCCGTTTGATTGAGAGATGTCACATTTTACTTATTCGTGCTTTAGGTTTGTCATGTCACTCGTCGCGCTCAAACGTATCGAGAAATACCTTGGCGAGGAAGAAGTCCCCGAATACGTCTCCTCGCTCATGCGTCCTGCTCCGAACCCCCATGAGCCGATCGATACCCGTCTTGGCTGCGCGGGCGCCACATTCCGCTGGCCCGTTGCTCCCACAGACGACGCCGACAAGGACAAGAATAAACCCGGTACTGGCATCTTCTCGAAGATCGGTGCGGCTTGGGGTGCAGTTACAGGTTCGATCGGCAAAGTACTGGTTTTGATAAGGTTGAGGAAAGCCAAGGAGGCAGAGAATAAGGACGATGTGCCTGATGCGCCGGAAGCGCAGCCTTTCGAGTTGCGAGATGTCGGAGTGGTGTTCCCCGAGGGTGTTATTTCGCTTGTTTGTGGACCGACTGGGTGCGGAAAGTCGTCTTGTGAGTTTTTTGGATCTGTTTTTATTCTTGTGTGTGTTTGTATGCTGATGTGGAGGGGGATGTAGTGCTCGCTGCGTTGTTGGGTGAGATGGACCGACTTGAGGGCGAAGTTTATTTGCCCAAGGAGCCGACGCGTCTGAATGAGAAGACTGGTTTGCCGATGACGATTAGTTATTGCGCGCAGCAACCTTGGTTGGAGCACAGTGAGTCTTTTTAGTATTTTAATACTCGTGTGGTGGCTAACGGATGCGGGCGCTGAATTCTAGAATCAATCAAGGATAACATGTACGTTTTATCCTTGTGGCTGATTGCATACATCTGATTTTTTTCATAGTGTGTTTGGTTCGCCATTTGACAAGGAGCGTTATGAGGCTACGTTGAACTGTTGCGCGCTCTTGCCGGATTTGGCGATTTTGGAAGACGGTGATGAGACCGTACGTATATTCTCCCCTGACGTGATTTCAGCCATTTAATTCTGGAGTGCGTCCTTTAGGAAATCGGCGAAAAGGGTGTTTCGCTCTCGGGTGGCCAAAAGGCTCGTGTTGCACTCGCACGTGCCGTGTATGCTCGGACACAGGTTGTACTCATGGACGACGTCTTGTCTGGTATGTTCGATTCCCAGTTACCATCCGACGAACTTCACTGACCTTTTCGTAACAGCGGTTGACTCGCACACTGCCGAACAGATCGTCAAGCGCTGTTTCCTAGGCCCCATCATGAAGCACCGCACCGTCGTTCTCGTCACGCATCACGTCGACCTTGTGCTCCCCGCCGTTTCCTGGGTCGTCAAGCTGAACGAAGGTCAGATCGAAGCTCAAGGCACCGTCGCGCAACTACGTGAATCTGGAGCGCTCGCGATGTCTCGTGTGGGACAAAAGGAAACCGAAATTGCGGAAGAAGAAACCCCGGCTGTTGAGGGTGAGTCAACGGACGCTGGACCAAAAGACCCGAGCAAGGCGGCGAGGAAGCTGGTTGATGATGAGAAAAAATCGACGTATGTATTTTGTTTCACGCATCTTTTTAGTGTTGTTTACTGATAGATTGTTGCTTAGTGGAAACGTCAAGATCGTTGTATACAAGACATATTTGTCTGCAGCCTCGTACTGGTTGTTCAGCATCTTGGTTTTGTTTTTGGCGATCGATCAGCTTAGTGAGTATTTTTTACGAGATTTACGAGATGTTTTGCTGATGTCTACCTGCTACAGTGCAACTACTCCAGAAGTTCTGGATTAAACGTAAGGTGTTAACGCCTTGGTTTGGTGGATCGAATAACTAATAGAAATTCTATAGGCTGGAGTGAAAGCTACGAATCAAAGACCTCTGTGCATATCACCAAGAACTGGCTTAGCCTCGATTTCGGTCTCCCGTCGGCGAGCGAGAACGTCGTGCCTTACTTGTTGATTTATATTGGGATTCGTGAGTCCGATCCCACGAGCCTAGTCTAACCTACTGAAATAGCAATTGTGCGTAGAGGGCGTTATCTCTGCCGTCAATATTCTCGGTCAGATTCCGAGTATCATGTCGACGCTTCGTGCTTCTCGCCTGTTGTATGAGAAAATGCTGCGGTCCGTCTTGCGCTCGCCAAGCAGGTTTTTCGACAAGACCCCGTCTGGGCGTATTCTCAATCGTTTCAGGTATGTTTTAGTTCTTCCACTAAAAGTAGTTGTGCTGATGAATCCGGTCTGCGCATAATCGTATGGCGTGCTTAGCAAAGGTTAGTTACCATGACATCTTTAAGCTGCGCATATAATAACCACTGTTTGCAGACGTTGATACCATCGACGGTGGCCTCCAAGACTTCATGATTCAGGTTCTTATGCAGGCCATCTCGCTCTCAGTCGCAGTCGGTACCATCGTATACGCTGTTCCGTTCTTTATCGTTCCGGCAGTTCTCATCGCATACGTTCATTTGTGGTTCGCTCGTGGATATATCAACGCTTCTCGTGACCTTCGCCGCATCGAATCCAACACTCGCTCGCCCATTGTCTCTTCCTTCAGTGAGCTCGTTGTGGGTATAGTGACTGGTATGTCTCCAACTTTTGAAAAACGCTCTGTTTTCTTATGAGTATTTCAGTTCGCGCTTTTGGTTCGGAAAAGTCGTTCTTGAACGGCATGTTCAAGCGCCTTGACCGGACGCAAGCTGCTACCCATTACTATTGGATGTGCAATCGCTGGTTGTTGTTTCGATTTGACTCACTCGGCGCGATTTCTGTTTTGATTGCCACTACTGGGTCCCTCCTGGGTGGAGCACATGCTGGTTTGGCCGGCATCGTTATTGTGCAAGCTCAGCAGTACGTTCGTGGAGTGAGTACCCTTTTATGAAATCACTAGATACAGTTCTGATGTAGTTTATCCGTTAGTTGTACTGGGGTCTCCGGTTCTGGACGGAATTGGAACAGTCTCGTAAGTTTCAATGTCGATATCTTCGCAGCTTATGTGCTTACATTGCATATAGTCAACTCAGTTGAGCGTATTCAAGAGTACCTCGATCTTCCGTCTGAACCACCCGCGATCATCGAATCGAACCGGCCTCCTGCGGCCTGGCCGTCTGCAACCAAGGGTACTCTCGTCGTCGAAGATCTGGTGCTCAAGTACGCTCCCGAGTTAGAGCCTGTCCTAAATGGCGTGTCGTTCGAGACCAGGGTAGGCATCTGTCGTGTTAAAATTACTTCCCCTAACAAACATCTGGTTGCAGCCATCGGAGAAGATTGGTATTGTCGGTCGCACAGGATCGTAAGTCGGACGTTTATTTTATGAGTGCTCGCACTGATTGCGTTGTAGTGGGAAATCAACCTTGGCACTGGCGCTTTTCCGCTTTGTAGACCCTGCTGCGGGCAAGATTATTCTTGACGGTGTTGGTAAGTTATGAAAGTGCTTGTCGAGTATGAAAAGCTAACTAGGTAATAATTTGCAGACATCACATCCATTGGTCTTGATGATCTCGTTAGTACTTCTCGGCAACATGTATGCGCTTGGATTAACCGTTCCCGCAGCGCTCCCGCTTAACCTTGATTCCGCAAGACGCAGTGTTGTTCACCGGTACTATTCGTGAAAACTTGGCAAGTTTTTGCCTTCGTTACGGATGCTTGAGTTTAATTAGTGGCTTGTAGGATCCATTCAACGAGTATACCGATGCGGAAATACTGGAAGCCTTGAACCGAGTACATCTACGAACTAGCGATTCTCCCGGACGTTCTGTTGCTACAAGCCGAGCCGCGTCTATCAAGGATGGCATCATGACACCGATGATCGGCGGCGTTGTTGAACCAGAGGATGCGGGCCGTGACGGCGCTCAAGCAGCTATCACTGTTCCTGAAGACCCCACAAGCGATGACTCCGAAACTCTTGTGCCTACAGCAGCATCTGTTGCACCTAGCACACCTGGGGGAACTGGCTCTGGGCGTACCATATTCACATTAGAGACTAAGGTTAGCGAGGGAGGGAATAATTTCAGTCAGGGACAACGACAACTGTTGTCGATGGCTCGAGCGTGAGTGCTGGCCACCATTATCGTTACACGTGCACGATGTTAACGGGTTGGAATAGTCTGTTGCGCAAGTCGAACATCATCATCATGGACGAGTCGACTGCGTCGGTAAGTTAGATTCTGTGTCTTATAGATTTGTTGACGTCTCATGTGCGTGTGTTAGGTTGATTTTGAGACGGACGCGAAGTAAGCCGGGTTATGCATCACACGCGAATTGTTGATACTTACACGGATTTCAGGATTCAAACCACTATTCGTCAGGAGTTTAGCCAGAGTATTCTACTTACAATCGCACATCGGCTGCGTACTATCATAGGTATGTATAGTCAATTCTATGATTGGACCAATCCTCTAACGCGGTACATTGCGTTAAGATAACGATCGGATCCTCGTTCTCAACGCTGGCCGAGTTGTTGAATTTGATACACCATCAAATTTGCTCAAGAAGCCAGATGGAGTATTCCACGAGATGTGTAAAAAGAGTGGGGATTACGATGAGCTTCTACAGATGGCTGAGGCCAAGGCTCGTGGTACCGATGGGTATTAGTTCTGGGAGATCTTTGAGAGAAATAAGTTTGAGCAATATACTTCGTTTTACGCTTCACGGTACCTGAATTGAATCAGGCGGCAAAATGTGTGAGACGTGCACCTAGAGGAGAAAATAGTATTTATAGATAATACTTGCCCAACTGAATCTCTGATTACGTTGGCCTTGCACAAATTCGTTTTTCAACTTGCAAACCGAGTATATGCGGCCATTATTGTTTACCCAAAGCATGATCCGATTTCCAATCCAGTATAGATCAATTTATGATATGCGTTTGTACATATCCCACGAGTTGTCAAACTAACATTTGCAAGCTAATCCTTTGCTAGGATCTAGCGCTCAGAACTTGCAGCTGCAGAGAATATTCGCGTCAGATATGGGCAAGCGGGAACCCTTGTGGAACAACTCACTATGCGTTTGAGACATTGCTCGTCAGCTTCGTGGGCTCGGCACCACTGCTGTTGCCCTGGTATGTGTCGCAGATGCTGCTGACAGATGTCAAGCTGAGGGATGCCTTATCAATAGTAGCAACATCGCCGTAGTTGGAGTTGATGCCGCAGAGCGACGAGCCACTCTGGCCAATAATCTGAGAAATCAATACAGTGCGTTTGTACTGGCTACAAGGTTATGTGATAGCATTAGTATGAGGGGATAAAAGGAAAGGGCGTATGTAACTTACGTAGAACAGTTGCCACACGAGCGGTACAGCTTGCCAAACGTCTGCACACAGTACGAGTCGATCTTCACGGTTCCACCTCCATTGTGCTGCACGACCTTATCGTCCGCGTTCTTGGCGCCTCCGCCAATGATGTTGGACTGACCAGATGTCTGCTTGATGGTGATGGCGTCCTCGCAGACGTCCTCAAACCAGACGTTGTAGAGGTTGCAGGGACCAAGGCAGTGGACGCCCTCAGCTTGGTTCGCGCCGATGACAACATTCCTACACATTAATGAGTTCATCGACAGGCGGTCAAAGATCAATGGCACTTACTGCAAGGTTCCTCCAGACTGGACTAAGAATACTGCATCAGAATCTCCACCTTCGGTCTGGCCCTTGCATGCACCAGAGCCACGATCGAAACGAATATTGCCGCCTATTCAGAGTTTGAGCTTAGATGTACTCATAACATAACGAAGGGCATACCATCGAAAGTGCCAGTTATCGACATCGCTGCGCTCAAAGAAGACGTCTTTGGTGGAGTAGGGAACGTGCAGCTTGCAGCTCGCTTTACGAACGGAGGAGCTTCAGCATCACGACGGACGAACTCCTCGACGTGAGTGGTCGTCGGCGAGGGAGCAGCAGTAGCCGAGTTGAAGATTGATGCAGCAACAGCGGCGAGAGCGACGTATGGGACAGCAAGCATGATAACTATGTTGTTGAAGTTGCTGAAATGGTTGCGGTAAGTATGTGGGGCTTGATGCTACATTGAGGGAACTTGTATGCTGGCTTTTATATTGCACACGCCTGCGCTGCAACAAGCACCGGACCGTTAGACACCAGCATAGCTATGTTCAAACCGGTCCGCCCTGATTGCTGAAGCAGACCACGAGGGAAAATCTGAAGGAATGACGGGCCGCTAAGACATGGTCTACCAACAGATCCATCAATCCATGTTGGGCTAACTATCATCACGCGAGTTAGTTTTAGAGGTGAATTTTCCTCAAACGGCACTTCGGCAGCTTGCCGTGTTCTCCAGAATGCCGCTGAAGGTATAGATATCAGCACGTGGAGCGGTTATCTACCCGGATTTGCAGGAGAACATCAAAATACGGGTAAAGATATAAATAGGACCGCTAGTTAGATGAAAGCGCCAAGACTAGTATCCATAAATATATCTTTTGATTACGTTGGCGTGCTGCGCTTTACAGGTTTCTCCGCACCTTCCTAACAAGTGGGTCTAATCCCTGGGTGCATCGGGCACAATGCATGTATCAAGGTAAGCGCGGCCAGCCTCTCGTTACGAATAACTTAAGCAGTTTACGAACCGTTACGCAGGTCTGTCACTGTAACTGTCAGCTTCCTTATATAATAGGTTAGGTAGCACCCTTTTATGTCAAAATCCATATCAGCTAACTTGACGCATTCGCTCAACGCAAATCAGTAGGCGCACCTGAGGAGACTGCGCGTATGCTCACATGACACGCACGATGCATCATACATGTTGTCTTAGATGAACCCGTTGTCCGTTGGTCAGCCAATTATTACCGTTTCAGTAGCAGGAAAGTGTTCCGATGAAATATCTTCTCGCTTAAGCACACATTCGAGGAGCCTTCCCTCCTGTAATGATGAAACGTGCGCATCGATTGTACAGCCAATGTGCGTTTACACCAAGCAAGCCTATCTCATGAAATACGAGCCGAAGACTAACAACCAAGGATTTTTTAGAATTTGCAGCTGAGAAGAACACATTAGTAGATACACAATTCAAGTTGTAGCTAAACTTACTAGGAGTTGGACGTGTTGCTCGTCAGCTTCGTGGGCTCGGCGCCGCTGCTATTGCCCTGGTATGTGTCGCAGATGCTGCTAACGGACGTCAAGCTGAGGGAAGCCTTGTCGATGGTGGCAGTATCGCCGTAGTTGGAGTTGATGCCAGCGAGCGACGAGCCGCTCTTGCCAATAATCTGAGAGATCAAGACCGCGCGTTTGTATTGACTATGAGAACAGTGGTGTTAGCATATAGTTATACGCGAATGATTGAAAAACTCGTACGTAGAGCAGTTGCCGCACGAGCGGTACAGCTTGCCAAACGTCTGCACACAGTACGAGTCGATCTTCACGGTTCCGCCTCCGTTGTGTTGAACAACCTTGTCGCTCGCGTTCTTCGCACCTCCACCAACGATGTTGGACTGACCAGACGTCTGCTTGATGGTGATGGCGTCCTCGCAGACGTCCTCAAACCAGACGTTGTAGAGGTTGCAAGGGCCGAGGCAGTGAACACCCTCAGCCTGGTTTGCGCCAATGACAACGTTTCTGAAACGGGTTTGAGCCCATGGCTCCAAGGCTACAGTATCGTTACACTAGTACTTACTGGAGTGTACCTCCGGACTGAACCAAGAAGACCGCATCAGCGTCTCCACCCTCAGTCTGGCCAGTGCAGGCACCGGAGCCACGATCGAACCGAACATTCCCACCTACGTGAAAAGCGCGACTAAGTTAAAACGTTCACAGTCAATGCACATCACATACCGTCAAAGGTACCGGTGATAGACATAGCTTTGCTCAAGCTAGAGGTCTTAGGAGGAGTAGGGAAGGTGCAGCTGGCGGCACGCTTGACGAAGGGAGGAGCTTCGGCATCGCGACGAACGAACTCGTCCATGTGGGTGGTGGTAGGCGAAGGAGCAGCAACAGCAGAGCTGAAGAACGATGCAGCTACGGCGACGAAAGCAATGTACTGAGTGGCAATCATAGTGACTACGGTAGATGATCAGAGCAAGTGAACAAGACTGAGTATTGCGCTGTCTCAAACTAGTCGGCCACATGTAGCTTTTATACCACGTAGGATAGCTGGCAGTTGCTACTTTTCCGGGCCGCTTGAAGCAAATGTAGCGTCATCCGAGCGGTCCGCGTACACCTGTAGAGGTCAGAGGACTCAAGGAAGTGGCTTCAAGCGATGCGGCCCGCCATGAAGCAGGGCATATATTCTAATCACCTGATGCTTTTACCGTTATTTGACCTTGTAAAGACACTCAAGATACTCCGCAACAGGTGTTTTGGTGCAGTTCATTTCTTGCCGATTCGTGCACGCGAACATTAGATTGACTATGTAATCATCAAAAGCATCTCAAAAAGGCAATAGAACGTGAGGTTGCCCTGCCAAGGCTATTATGCCAAGCCATTCTTTTTCGTGGCAGCACGCTCGGCGAAAGTAGAGCACTGATAGAACCATCGGTGCCAAGATGCTGGCCCATAAATAGTAGCACATGTAATAGCGTTTGTGAGTTTTTCCGAGCGCATACAGCTGGTGGCTACAATTTCAGATCAGTGCAAATAGGTCAGAGTCGGAGGTTTATTGATATTGATATAATTATGTGTCAGTATGAGCTCTCAGAGCATTGTTTCTGAGTCGATGAACTGGAATGATTCATGTGGTTTATATAATGAGAGGATGAAGCGAGATGATGGTCATTCTATATGTTATAACTATATCCTAATATATGAGCTCGAAATCTTATTTACGACTTTCTCAATACCCAGTTCTTCCAGATGAGTGCGTTTGCATTACAGCATCGGCTGTAAACTTGGTCTCACCGGATGGTGTTGACAGTTACCACAGCGAGGATTGCTGAACAGAACTCCCACTTTGTGAGGCTGAATTCCACATACAAATATACAGATCGGACTATATTCAGAATGCCTAGTTTATCGGACGACACATAAAACACAACAAAGAAGTCTCCCAAGTTTTCGGAATCTACAGCTGGTAAGTTGCGTTCTTGTCAACGATTGAACAAGGCAATTATCATATAAATACTCACTATGCGTTTGAAACATTTTTTGTAAGCTTCATGGGATTGGTACCATCATTGGTGCCTTTCTACGCGTCGCAGATGCTAAAGGCGGGTGTCATACCGACGGGCGACGTGTCGGTTATACATACATCGCCATAGCTGGAGTTGATTTTACAGAGGCGGCCACGAACCGCTCTTTGTGGCGTTCTGAGGTACCTCTACGGTGATTGCCCGGTGGTGCTCGACCGCACATTATATTTTTCCACCACTTGACACTGGATTTCCCCAGTGGTTGACATGATCAACACTGTCAGCGCCACAGCGTAGCCGGGCAAGGTTGTTTCCATAATATAGATTGGTCGGCAAATTTCAAATTAACACCCGGGACATATATTGGTCCAATCGACCTTGGTCTTTCTTCATCCACTCAACCTCCACGTCTACCATCAGACACCAGTCCAAAATATAATTTACCTTAGCCCAATCTCATGCCTAATAATCATAGACGGGGGGTACGTGCTCTTCTTCTCCACATCGTTTGTACTATGGTTGAGACATACCCCAGCGGTCCCACACCACGAACGAGCTCGAAGACCTCCAACGCACCGTTAAAGAGATGTCTGCCTCGCTTCTTCAGGTCCAGTGTCGCTTAAGCCAACTTACAAACCAGGAACCCAAGGCTATGAAGAAGCACCCGCTGATTAGGTGGGTGCGCTGTCCGGTCCCTCTTCCTTTTAGTAACTCTTTTGCCTGTAGCTTCCAAATTCTTAATGCACGAGCCGGGAACTTCACTAATAATACTAGAAAAGGGGCCATCCTGTGGCCGCTCCGATTGTTGGATAAGACTATCCCAGATGGGTTTCCAGTGACCATCACCGAGTTTGAGACTCTAACCCGTGAGTCATAAAGTTTACCAAAGTTGCACTGGCTTATTTACTGGTTCGTAAAAGACGCACAGATAAAGAGCTTGCTTGAGATTTATAATTGTTCAATTGAGGGGAGTGCACGAGTTTGTCGGAGACGTCTGAGCTGTTACATTAGGGGGTTTCACGATAGCAAAACTGGGCCTAAACTGGTACCTAAACTGGTACCTCAACTGGGCCTCAACTGGAGTTGAGAATTGAGGTACGAGTTTAGCGCCGAGAGTTGAAACTGAGCATTGTCGGCGCTTAACTGTTGGTGTGCAGCGAACAAAATCGACGAAATTGTCAATTTATTTGTGTGTATATGCCATTCATCTAGAAGTTCATTATATGACTTACTTGGAAGAGAGAAGGATGTACTTTGTCCTCTTTGGGTTTGCACACTGAATGATTTCATAGGTGAGAATTCTATTCGAGGTTCAACTGGGGTAGAAGGGGGCTCAGAGTTGGCTGAACTCGTACCTAAACTCGAGCTCAGGACTAGTTGAGGCCCAGTTGAGGTACCAGTTTAGGTACCAGTTTAGGCCCAGTTTTGCTATCGTGAAACCCCCTATTGGCATCACAGCAGGGACTTTCCATGCCTGACGCTAGCTTCGTGTATGTAGAATAACTGATGTATAATGATTGGTATTTTTGTACTTATTCGAATAGAGAGCAGTACACATCTCCAGAACGGCGTCACGGTCTATATCTTGCAGCGCACGCCCCAAATGACGAATGCTGGCGGACCCAGTCGCAGGATTGTTCAGGCTACTGTAATCAGAACCAGTCGACGAGACCTACCTCCCACATGGATGACTCGGGGCAAGCGAGAGCGAGTGCTACGATAGTATCTGGTGTCTACTTGGACAATGCGGGGCGAGCGGGGGTGGGGGCAGGAAAGGGAGGGCGAATTGTCTATGCGAATAACTCGAGGCGATCCATTACGGGAGTATCCACGCTGGGGCTCATCCACTCGAATGATCCGAGGTGTGCCAGTTCGATTTCTCTCCGAGTTAACTAGTACGTGCTCAGTACGGGTGATCTAGAAATATTGGAGGCGAGGGTGACCTCGAGCGGCGCATATACGATATGACGCTCTCGCTGGGAATTTCTACTTAGATCGACTATGATTACGCCTAGAGAAACCCCGGAGATAGGTGGGATTGCCCTGGGTAGAAATTGCCAGGCTGCCCCCGATACTGAATTGGATATGGGGTTCTAGGCTGATTGGGACGCTGAACACTGGGCTGTTCTAGGGTTGGCTGGCCAGGCTGAGGACACTATTTAGATACGGACGAGACATAGACCATGACACCGTTTTAAAAATGCATGCTACTTTCTATTTGAACAAGTACCAGAATACCAACCATTATATGCATATGTACTTAGTTAATCTGCATACATGAAACTAGCTTCAGACATGAAAAGGTCCTCCTGTGATGCCAAGGTAACGGCTCAGACGCCTCCGACGAACACGTACGCTCCCCTCAATCAAGCAATTATAAACCTCATGCAAGCTCTTTATCTGTGCGTCTTTTTTAGACCAGCAAATGAGCCAACGTTATGTCAAACAGCTTTATAGCTCACTAGTTAGATTGTCAAATTCGGTGATGGTCTTTGGACACCCCTCTGGGATAGTGCCATCTAATAATCGGAGCGGCAGGAGAGCGGTCTCATCTTCAGCGCGAGCAAAATTTCGGGTTCGCGCATAAGTAATTGGGAAGCTAGAGGCAATGAGGGTTACTGGAAGGAAGATAAATTGGATAGTGCACTCACGAAATCAGTGGATGCTTCTTCAGAGCCTGGGGTTCGTTGTTTGTAAGTTGGTTTAAGCGACGCTCAACTTGAAGAAGTGACAATGATAGGTCTTGAACAGTACGTTCGAGGTCTTTGAGCTTGTTTGTGGTGCGGGACCTCTGGGGTACGTCTCAACCATGAAACTAACATTCTGGAGCAGAACAGTACGTACCCCCTGTCTATCATTATCAGGCATGAATATGAGCTGAAATATAGTGTACTTGGGACTGGTTTTTGATAGTAGACGTGGAGGTTGAGTAGATGAAGAAAGACCAGATTGATTGGACCATTATATACAGTGAGTGGCAGATCACATGCAACATGTGACCGTGTAAGATAGGCACACGACCGACTTTTTTTTTTTTCGGATACGTATTTAAAGTGCTACACTGACCACACGACCAAATTTCATGTGTTGGATGGCGTTGAAATTTTTGGACTGGCTGCTGCTGCCATTGCGCTTGCATCTTGGATTTATGCTGCTCTTCGCCCAACGCTTAGCCCTTCGTTTACCCCGTACTACGACCTCCTCACACTCTATTTTGCTCATCTCCTCGGTGCTGGCGTCGCGCTATACGAAGCGTCGACGCACTCTTGCTCGGTCACTGCTCGGGGCGCGAAGGAGTCTTGGTAAATTAGAAGAATTCGATGGGCATCCCAATGTCCTTACCATCATAGCGCATGACCAGACCTTGCTCGATATCTTGGATCTTTATCCAAAGAGCACCAGCAACTGGCATTCAAGGGGGTACAAGGAGCGTGGGTTGTGGCAGTTTGTCAAAGACTTTCGAGGTGCCCTCCATTTGGAAAAGTGATTCCCTTAATTATTGCGACATCCATCTCAGAATCTCTGCGTGCATTTGCTGTTACTTAAAAAGTTATCTAATTTCAGAACGCATATACGCGTGCTCCAGCAACACGGGTCCATGTGCTCTGAAAACTACGGCTCTTTTGATCCGCATTGCCTGCAGACTTTAACCTTATGCACACTGAAGGGTGTGCATGATAGGTACAGCAGTCATAGATACGATTGTGTTAAATCAGGTCAAAAGGCGCGAAAGTATACGTGTGATATAAAAAAGTCCTAAAAGCCAAAACAATACAACGTGTACTTCTATAAAGTGTTGGGGTAGTGCAAGAAGAAATGAGCCACAACTGCAATATCTGTAACCTCGAAATCTCGATATTTCTCACGACGCGAGCCGTGGTACTTCAACACGACTATGTTTCCAGCCCAGAGATGAGCAGCACCGCCTTGTGTTAACGTTTGAATCGACGAATTAATTCGACTCCCATCATGCATGAAGCTGTTCCGAAAGAAGATATGAAATGGGAACCGGAGAACGCTTCCGCCAAATCCCTCGAGGTTTACGATACTGGCTGGTAGTGATCCTAGGTTAAGATCTGGTTCAAAATCAGGAGTCCATCGTGTGACACCATTTGATCCGGTTCGAGCCTCGACTTTGACAGAAGTCATGTAATAAGAGGAGCTAGCCGGTAGAACAAGAGCTTGGACGTAGGTGGCGCTTTCAGCTGGCAAAGGTGATCCAGGTCCAGAATTGGTTGGGATGCAGCTAGCATAATGTATGGGCCACGCAGCGCTTTGGCATGCTGTCGAGCAGTACCATGCGGCATGGCATCTGGTGAAACGATAAGAAAAGAACATAGATGTAACCAACCATCCAAGAACATACCTAGTGCACTGAAGGAACGAAGGGCTGCGACAAACTTCGCAGTGACTGTTCATACTGACAAATAAGACTGAAAGTTATGCGAATGCGTTAGGGTTTGAGCTAGCTTGTCTGGACACACAAGGAGAGACCGTAGCGATATGTCTGCTTGAGTCGTACCGATGATATTCTGGAGTATGCAGCTTATATAGAATACTCGCATCACATCCAAACTCTAACACGATCATCACAGCACAGCGCACCAGCGTGAACGAAACACTTGACAACATTTCTAGACATGTCGGCCATGCCGACCAAGTAGCGCGTAGGATTAATTCCCACCGACGCCAAATGTGCTTAGAAACACCATAACAGAATGATTGCGCGCCTCGAGAACAAAGGAGGCAAGCCATAGTCTCACAGCATTAGCATCGAGTTAGATTAGAGCCTGGCGCAAAGCATCCATCATATTATCACAAACTCCATTTCCTCGTCACTACTCTTCGATTTTGGACCATTGCGGTGTATGAGGTAGCTGGCTCAGTATCACCAAGACGGCAGGTCACACCGGCGATCGTCGTGACGCATAGGCCGACGAGCTAAAGTCGATCAAAAAGCGCAGAATTCAAATGGAAGGACATGGTTCTTGAAGACATGTTAGATTATTCCGAGATGATGATTTTGTGTGGCATGTCGGGGGGTATAGTTTGGGAAGAGCTCCTAAACGAGCTCTGACATGGTGGCGGGTGAAGTTGGAAGTTGGAAGTGAGTGAGAGCCTTCATTTGAAAATCCTGTGTTTCAAGACTCTCACGTGACATGCAATGCACTGCCTTTGCTCAAAACAAGGCTCCGATTTCTAGAAAGAGCACAGGAACAAGTAACAGAAACCTCCCATTTCAGACTCCTACACTTTGTGTCATACAGTCCGATGTGCCCCTCAAGACGGCCGGAGTAATCATGCCATCAGAGACATCAGAGACGGAAAAACGAGCAGTGACACACAACTTAAGCCTTCATCACGCGTTTTGTCCGCTTATATCACAATCGATTTCTATAAAATTAATTATTGCCGATTATGTCGCATGCGCCAAAACTCACAAGATTGGATGTATCCTCACCAGTTTCGTTCGCTGTTCTCCTGATATACGTGGATATGTCTTGTCATCTAATGGTTTGTGATTTTATATCACAATGCTTACTTTGTCTAGATCTTCTGGCCCTGCGAAAACACCCCGGAACGGTCGAGCGAGCGCATAAATAATTGGTCTTATATAACTTGGTAAATCACCATGCTGTTACACGTGATACACACAACAATCACCTACATCCAGGCACTCATCCCAGATAGACTTGTCCGCATATATGCACTTTAATTTACATATGAGACGCTTCCCCCAACCTTTGCTTAGAAATCCATGATTCTAATTAGCTCGTCCCTCGTATTTGTTACTTTGGTCCATCAACTCACGTCTTCTACCATTATCTACCTTTATTTTGTTTCCGCTTCTTCTTTCCGGGATTTAAATCTCGCTGCTTCTCTTTCTGAACTCACAGCTCTCACCCGTGACGGCTTGATGTGCTTTCTGGGCCCGGTAGCCCCGGGCCTTCCGGGCTACGCGACGGCGATGAAAGAGTCTTAGAGCCGTGTTTAGTCGCCCGCCGGTCCACAGGAGCCTCTAATATCTTGCCCCGCCTTGTCTCGATACCATGCTTGCTCTTGAATCACAAGTGATAGCTATATTTTTGGATGGAAACTATTGTAGGAGAGAATACATCCCTTTGTCTTTACCCAATCCAGAAAACAAGATTTGAGCAGATTGAGGCAAATATAATAAATAGGATTACACCATCATCTAGATCAGACTTTCAGACCGCAGTGCCACTAAACGAACAAGAGCATCAAAGGAGAACACCGACTAGTCAAGTACATATAAAAAGATGGCAGCAATATTGATGCAGCACGCTCATCCCGTTAGATAACTGCTAAAGACTAAGCTAGGTAGACTGCTGGCCAGGGTAGGTTCTGAAGAACTGAGCAATCTGGACGAGATCGCTCTGTTCCATATGTCTGTACCTCTGGCGGCGAGATCCATCGAACTTGAATACGACAATGTTCCCCGCCCAAGGGTACGTGATTTCTGGATGCAAGCTTCGTACACCCAGGTTGATGGGACTCCCATCCGTAAGGAATAAGCTACGAAAGAAAATCTGGTACGGCTGGTTGAGTTGGGACCCGCCTACGTCCGTTAGACATAGGGTAGAGCCTGGCTGGTTGCCTAGATTGAGATCGGCAGGAAACTGTGGTATGACTCGAGGTCCACCTAAGACCGAAGGCACGGAAACTTGAACTTCGATCATTCGCCAGTGGCGCGCGGGTGAATGCGCAAACAGCACAAGAGCTTGAAAAAATTGGACATCAACTGGAGGCGGAGGGTTGTGGATTGTGGGGATGCAATTGACATGGTGAACGGGCCAATGCGCATGTTGACAGTCTGTAGAGCAGTATTGAACTCGCCGGCAACTACAATCATGAACCAGTTAGTCGCTACATAAACAACGTCAAAATGCACACACCGATCGCAACTCATAATTGTAGGCTTCGCGCAAATCGTGCACAAAGGAGTTGGGTGCGACATATTTGAACCAAAGTTCGTTCGTTAGGGCAAGCCAGGAGAGTTGGACAGTAGATATATGAATGAAATCGACTAACGTCGCTCGATACCGACTGCAAAGATACGCCCGCGCTTTATATGTAGAGTGCTGAAGGGCCTCTCCGATGTCGGGAGAGATCTGTTTTCGGCTCTGTGAGCACTACCAGTCTCTTGCGCGCCGTGGACTGGCCGAACTCCCCGGACATTGCCATAATATGGACGCGCACCTTTTCCAGAATCCCCTCAAAAAGGTAGAATGTACAAATTTTGAGTGCGGCCAAAGAGCTAATGCAGAACTGGGTGGGCCAGAGACCACAAGCCCACTAAGTGGACACACAGCATAGCCTAGCGCGAGATCATGGGGCCATTTTCATCAAGTGTTTAGGTTTACAAGAGTAATTTCATGAGCAGCGCCATAACAGAAACCGAAAGGTCGCATCACGAAGGTTGAGAAACACAAGTTAGTCAACCAGAGACCAGGTGAGGTACTACGTGGATCGGGTGTATCATCGTACCCACTCGCGGTTAGTGCTTTGTTGTACAGTATTTCACATCCAGGAGATACAGTAATTGGGGGACGAGTCACAAGTAGATCCCGAAGGTATGGTGGGGGTAGTGGAGGTTAGCAGCCGATTGGCGCTGGTTGGTTGGGTTTCTTGATCGCATCACGTGAACAGGGGCAACTTCGCAGTCTCAATGATCCATTTCTACTATCACGTACAATCTGGATTGGCTCGGCGAGTTTCAATCGGCGAGATGTTTGTACGACAGCTAATTAGAGCGCTCAGACTCTATCTAGTTTCAGAAATTCTACAACCTCTGGATAGGTACTGAGGTTGCCTAGGATGGCTACCTGACCGGCTTGCAGTCGATTTCATCAAGATAGACACCTTTTCGCTCGGGAACTACTTCATCTCCGAGTCAATGGAAGTCTGCATAGCAATCGCTTATCTGTCGAAAACTGTTGTGACAATCGTATCGAGAGATACAGGACGTTTCGTTGTCTATCCGATTATTTCAACCAACTCCCTAGTCCAAAGAAAAACTGTACATCTATTCACGAGGGGGTGATGCTTGAGATAAATCCTAAAGCTAAGTCCATATGATTCTTCAAAACAGAAATATCTAGTTAGCCAAATTAAACCTCATAAAGCGAGCTTAAACGAGTAGCCGAGCCACTATGTGTTCGGGGTAAAACTACCAGTCGAAGGGAAAATCAAATAGGAACTTTCTGCTCTCGCTTTTGCTCAGGTCATCGACCCCATGATCCCAATGCACCCCGATGGATTGGCGGCCTAAAGCAATGCTTGTAATTCCACCGGGGTCAATTCTGTTATCTCCATCAAATGATCCTTATTGATCTTCGGCCCCTTCCGCCAACAGAAGGCCAATACTTGCATTCTTATATTTTATGTCTTCTTCTAAAGCAATTTGTTTGCTGCTCAAGACCTGAAACCAGTGCTTTATAAGTCCCTGTTTCACCAATGGGCGAAGATCCTCAATTTTCTGTGTAAGTCACTCTCAAATGTCACCACGTATGCTATCCCAATCATTGGTATCATGTCCGGGGAGGATGCTCTTTTTGGTAGGGAAGATACGAAATTACTCAGCAGACTTCTCGACACCCCAGCGTGAAGGCTAGACATACACCGAGACCGATACTCCACTCGGTGGCAGCCGCCTGAAACCCCCATGTATTCACTCTAGAGCCCGCACATTTGAGCTGACCAAATTCTCAAAAGTGATTTGCCCGAGAATCGTGCGGGAAGGGCGCATCGATCTGCAAGTTGGAGCAGTACACGCGATGTCATTGCATTGGTCCATGGTAACAAACGGAATCAGTACGCAGGCTATTTTTATGAATGTGTAGGCACCGAAGTAAACGGGCCAGTGCATATATACGCAAAACCTCAAGGCAAGGCAAGTTTTAGTATTTATTTGGTGTTTAAATAATGACTTTGGAGAACAGATAAGTTAATATTTGTGTTCGCAAGCATTTGATATTCTTGCTGAAGAAGAATTGGTTGTGAGGTGGACGGGTTGTGGTATACATTTATCTACTCTCTGAAATGCATGGTATTAGCATCCGTATAAGCTGTCTCGTATGGAATGTGAAAAATGCCTCGTTTAGAGCCAAATCTCTCAGGTATAAACCTCCATATAAGATGCAAGTTTTACGCTTTGTGACAAATATGCGAACCCCAGACCCACCTGGGACATTTAATGTGGATAGATCTGAATATTTAAGAGACTTCACTGCCAAACCGCGAATCACCGACGCCTACATTTGGCACATGGCGGAGCCACCCTGTGAATCAACTTACGGCTTCTCCCGCACCGGAACTTTCCCAATATCACCTGATCATGATCTAGTGCCTTGTAAACGGCTCTGTTTACGCTCTGCCATCGCTGACGCTATTTTGGCTCCCAACTTCTTCTGTCCAGATACACTGTGTACTGCCCTCTCTACTCCCTGTTCACCGGAGGTAGAAACTAAGATTCAACTCCGGGCTGACAGGTGGGTCGTTCATATCCGCCTCTTTTCTTCCGCCTTCACGCTATCACCATGTCTTCGGAGCCAGCTCCTTGGCCTTCTTGCTCGGCCTAGCTTTTTACATTTACGTGTGGGAATCTGAAACTCAGCCGGAGCGTTGTATTGTCACGATAGTAAAGCAGGAATACACAGTTGTAGAATCAAGCCATATGGCATATAGAAGACCCAATTATACATGTACAATCTATTTGATGCAGGAGACGAGAAAACTTATTCAAGAAAAACAGACTGGTGAAGCAGAAGATTCGACTGAGTTGAAATTTCTAGAACGGATAGGTGGGGGGTGGCGAACACTGCCTGAAAAAGTCGGCACGAAGAGATAACGCAGCGGTGGCAGCAAAAGGCTTTGTCACCGAGTTCAGGACTGCATATAGGTCAGCGCTGAATTAGAAATCTTAGCCGACGCCAATAGTGTATGCGCCTACCTTTCGCGTGATAAGCCTCCCCCAGACCTTCGCTTTCGCCTATACCCGCTCCCAGCCTACTCATCATCCCCACCATCCGCAGGCTCATACGTCGCCTCTTGAACGTCCCTCTTCCATATCCACACCACACCCGAGAACAATAGCCCAATGAGTACCACCCCTGCAGCACCCACACCTAAAGCAGCGCCCCACTCGCGCCACCACGCAGGCGCATATGGTTGCAGCACCCGGTCGATCTGGACTACGCCACCGCCGAGAGGCACGTCCGAGTCCATGTAAATGCTCGCACTTGAGCCAACACCAACGGTTCGACCCCAGGCCTTCACATGTGCCCACGAGTCTGCGCCTTTGACGCCAACCCCCCATCCACGATCACCCGTATAGGTAAACACCACATCTCCGTAAGCTGAATGAGGTGTGAGCAGTGTGCTGAACTGGTTCGAGGCGGACTTTAGGGGAAGTGGGGTTTCGGCGTCGGGCTCGTATGGGGATGCCGTCGAAGTCGTGTAACGTTGCGACAGAATGCGACTTGTCGAGTATCGACCTTGAGATGGCAAGGCTGCATATTCTCCATTGATCAAGTTCTCCACCGCTCGCTCCTGTCCAATAAACCATCCGACCACCTTGTCGGCCCATCCACCTCCAACGCTTTTTGTTCCGGCCTTGTCATCAACAACCGGAACCGGGATGATATGTTGTCGGACAAACGCGGTCAGTGCATCCCGATCATCCAGTAGCCGCGTCAGGTTGATCCGTGCGAATGCCGCATCCGTAGGGCAGAGTAGCGTATACGCCCAGCGTTCATCCTTCTTCCTCCCTTTCCGTTCTTCTCTCAAATCATTACCCAGGCTGAACCACCGCATCCAGCTCTGACTCGAGGACTCCGGGTCAGACTCGAGCACGCTCTCCAGTGGCACGCCACTCCCGTTCCACACACCCTCCATTCCGGCGCGCTGCACGAGCCTGAGCATGGTTCCGCCATCCGCAGCCTGCCCAAGCTCACGTAATCCCACGCGGACACTACGTGGCCAAAGAACGCCTGCGACTTCTTGCAGAGCACCCGTGCGTGTGAGAGTATCGAGTATTGTAAGCGGAAGAGGTGATTCATCAGGACCACTGCCCTCGACTAAGAGGCTACGATTGACGATGTGGCCGAGGGAATCGTGTGACCAAAGATTGCAACAGCCAAGATACGTTAGAACAAACTCAACCAGAATAGGCGAGCACTAACCTGTCCCCCTCTCCAGAAACCACCCGCACATCACTTCCCTCTACGGTCCCCCAGCTTTTCTTTCCCTTTCCTCCTTTTCCTCCATCGTCCCCAACCCAAAGATCTCGACCAACCACAATGCCCTCAACTAAATGATGCATCAACACCTTTCTTAATCCCTGCCTTGCTTCGGGTTCATCCATCATCAACCACTTGACGGCCAAGCCACGCGCCGTGAAACCATCGTTGACTGGCACAAGCAAGGTCGTCGCTGGGCGAGATACATTCAAGCCCGCCGTGTAGAGCAACGAGGTGAATGTCGTGTGGGATAAGGAAGAGAGTGCAGCAGTGAGTGCGTCAGGAGGTAAAGTTAACGGACGGGATATCAAGTAGATAATCGTGTTGTCAACCCTCACTGTGACCATGAATTTATAAATAATCTGAATATACCATATTAATGGCAACACGTACCTGGCTCGGCGATGACGTTTGCTCCTCCAAATGCCAAATCACCGTTCCCCAAGGCACCAATTTGATTGTTTCCATTCTTGCCAGTAACCACATCGACCTTGAGCCTCATCCGCTCGCCCTTCAAGCTATCGGGCCGAAGCTCAGTGCCAACGAGCTGTCCATCGACAAGGTCTTTCGACTCCAGAATACCAGGAACAATGTGATAACGCAGCAACGTGCGCAGCTCGTGGTGTATCGTATCCAACGTGGACTGACCCTTCACATCGAGCTCAGTTCCCTTCAAGTGTTGAACACGCGCCCAGAGAGAAGTGATGTCAGTTAAGACGTCATCCGCAGGCGCAAGTATAGTCCACTCCTTCTTGTCGTCTTTAGCACCGTCCACGTATGAGCTCAACCCGGCCTCCCGGAGCATTCCAACAAACACAGTCGCGTTTAGTGCCAGAAGCCATTTCTCAGCCGTTGCTTTGAAAAGCGGGGCTCCTGGGGGTACAAGGAGCGAGTCGACTGTATGAAGTACTCCGTTAGACGCATAAACATCTTTGGCCAAGACAGTTGCAGCTCCATCGTTAATCGTAGTCACACCGTCGGAGTTTGTTTGGAGTCTTAGCGTAGTTGAAGTTAGGGATTGGACTATATGATCGTGTTAATGAAACTCATATTGTCAAAGCGGAGATTTATTAACGCACAGGCAGTATCACTTCCCCAGTTTTCACTCCAGCCCACTTTAATTCCATTGCTCACAAGCCCCTTGTGAGGTTCCTCCCCAATGGTAGCATGTCTTGCAAAGATATCCATGAGGTCACGGTCCGCAAAGCCGCTATCAAGCCAGAGTCGTTCCATAGGCTTAAGTGCGTCCCAAGCAGAATCGTCCGGAACGAAAAGAGTCAGGTGTGGTGTGTTGGCAATAGTTTGTTCAATCTCGGGAGTGAGATACCGAGAAAGTGTTTGGAGTTTAGGATGACGCCGCACAACACGAGCTATGCTAGACTAAGCAGATAGAATAAAGACAACCAAAAAAATAACATACCGAGATTGTGAGGAAGCCTCAAGACTTCACTAACACCGACAACCCGCCCGTTTGAAGCCTCGACATCCGTTTTGGCAACTTTGGCCCCATGCTCCGCCTCAGCGCCGACAGCAACCCACGCTGCATCATTTCGCCATGTAATTCTCAGACGCTGAGGTTCGCCAGCGAGAAGGCCGCCAGGCGAAGGCATCCATGGCGGCAAATCTGGGGGTTCGTGCGATGGTGGACCGGACCCGTTGTTTGGTGCACGTGGAAAGTGCAAGGTGCGATGCGTATAGGTTGCGGGCGCAGCGGGAAGGGAGTCGGAGGTGGTAGGAGTTGCAGTGTAGTTTAGCATATGGTAGAATAGGTGTTCCCGGAGTGCAATATGTGGATTCCCCTCCTTGTCATCGACTAGTTCCGCCCACGCCGAGCCAGGATGGCGCTCGACGTACCGCTTAATCGCGTCATTGGTAGGCGCAAATAAGGTGCTCCCGTTGATCCTGTTGAGTGTAGGAACAAGGCGAGCTCTTTGCAAAGCTTTGAGTAATAGCGTGTAGTCTTTGTCGCTAGATAGAACATCAACCAGCGTCTTGCGAAAAGCAGGGTCGGCTCCAGATGCAGTGCGAACATCGGAAGGAAGGTAGTTTTCGTTGTTATTGAGTGTGTATTGGGCATCGTCAGGCTCGGCGAGTACGGCGCCCACTACAAGGGCGGTGAAGATTGCCTGCCACCGCATGGCCGCAGTCAGGAGGGTCAGAGTCAGGAGCAAGTGCACGTGTGGTAATGGTGGCGGGTGTTTTTTAAATTCACGCGTCACGTGTACGTCATTTGCATCACTAATAGTGACTGAGGTAATCAACAACCGCCCTCACGCAAAACACGCGCAACGCTGTAAAGACGCCATAGAACGTGGAATTAAAAAAAATTACAAGATTATGAGATAGACACCACATTATACAAGCTCTATTACCCAGAAAACCTCACATAGCTATCAAAACAAGGACAATAAGTACACGCTGTGGAAACGATGCATACAGCCTGGTCGTTTCAGCTAACTAACCCTTGCTGGAGGAGTTGGCGGAACATATCAAGCCCCTATCAGCTCCCATTCTACGGCTGCTGGTTCGGCTGCGGCTGTAAGTGCCCAAATCCGTTAAGTGAGTTCAAGAGTCCTCCAGTAGTCGCTGGGGCAACTGCTGCATGGCCGTTGAGAGAGGCGAGAAGGGGTACGCCTGCTCCCGGATTCGCAATTAAATGCGGGGTTCCGATAGCTACAGCTACCTGCACGCCTTGATGAGGAGCAACTGGCGAACCCCTACCAGAAGAATGATTCAGATTTGTTGTCAACAGTCATTTTACAGCCTTCTTACTGCAGAGCTCCGCCCTCAGTAGGCATATTATGTCCATCCATACTAGCCAGAGTACGATAGTAAATAAGGAAGAAAGATGGTGGGGTGTATCGGTGTCAGTATTGATGGGCGGCCACAAGTAACTTTATAGGTTGCCATATGTGGCAAATTCATTTCCTCATCCTTCAAAACACGTCGGTGCAAAACGTCAAAATCTCAAACTAACTCCACTCGCATGTCAATCGACATACCATGTTTGGCTGTTTGTGGAGAGCATCCGAACACTGTCTCATGCATAGTAAGGGGGTCATACACGCAAGGCTCGCCTGCGAGCTAATTCCGGTTGTCGACCCGATAGGTTAACACGACACTGACACCTGCTATGGAACAAGCACCGTTTGAACGTGTTACCCATTCCCCTTTTGGGTGCTCTCCTAGGCGTGCTATTTTCGGAACTCTAATTCTCGCATGCCCCACGAGGTATATGCGCGATTGAGGAGCTTCATTTCGCTCCAAATAAATCTCAGCCTCTGACGTCAAACTCAAATGCCTAATTAGGCCTTTAGATATCTCATCGCAGCTGTATTCCAATATCTAGTGCTGCACAGTGAGCTAATAACTCAGATTGTGGGGAGGCCATCTGATCATCGATCTCACTTCATCGCCACAGGTATTGCGGTCGTGGTCAAACACACATTGCTCGCCTCGCAGACTGCGTGAGCTTATTTCCATAGTTTATTATGTACATTAGCAACAAACCCCTCCTAACCAATCCCCGACGCGTACAACAAACCAATAAGTTTACTCCTGTGTCAAATAGCGCAATACGGTCATTCCCGAGCAATTCCCCTGCCCACGTTGAAGATGAGATCATGCACCTTGGCGCCACATGCCCCTGTGTGGAGCAATCATATCCGATTAGAATCAGGGCTATGGCTATGATATACAACAAGACATCATCTAAAATATATAACGCGAGGTTTTGGAGCTCGAAATGACGCATACACGCTGGCGGACATTATGTTTGAATAACAAAATCTGACACAAATGGATATAAGGTCGTGACATTGCTCCACCGCATCAATCGTGCTGGTATCCTTCCGCAACTACTAGTGCGACAGATGCAGAACCATGCAAAGAACAAAACAATGGAATAGAGGGGGCGGTCTCAGCATGAGCTAATTCTGTGGGGGTCACGATCGCAGTTACATGCGCGCTGCCTCGACGGCCAGCACTTAGCGTTGTGATAGCCCGAGCAGGGATGTTTCTAATTAAAAAGTGGGAGTAAGCAAACTAGAAATCTGCATTATTATGTCTTAGCTCTTGCATACCCGTAGGTTGCGGCGACGACGAAAGCCGTGGGTCGAGCCATATAGTTAGGATATAAAGATATCAGAACTGACTACGAGCAGCACGAAGGTAGGAGAGTCGTCTTGACACCTTATATTGCAGACTGCACCAACTTCGAGATTGGTCCCCTGAGTCAAAACGTACAAATACTCTGAAGTCGACTTCACGGGACTGAGCCCGGTTTGTAGAACATTACGAGTTGCAACTACTTCGAACCCCTGAAATTAGGCTGAGAACGCCATCAGCATGCTCGCGATGAGCACTGCCATTGGAGATCCCCCCTGTCTCACTGCTATCGCATAAAACCATTTCACTCTGGTTGAGATCAGTGGAAAGTATTGGTGCTGCGTATCAGCTTGAACAATTATAGTATCACTGCACCTAGCCACCTGGCTTGTATACGTTCGGCGAGCTTAGGTAGCGTCCCCTCCTGTAGCCCAATGTCTTTATTGATACAATCAACTACGACGGCAGACTACAAGTTTTATTCTTGGCTCATGTTAGCCCTTGTCTGCTAGCTAGCAAAAACTGTGGCGGCTGGCGGAATAGGGGGCCTCAGGGATGGAATTGTGGCCGGTAAGCCAACTGTGTTGCGCTGTTTGCATTTCTCGCAACTCAGGCTCTGGGTCAACAGGGTAGGTTCAACATTGCTCGAAGTAAACCAATGCCCTAGAATGCCCGCATTTTTTGATATACTTTACTGGGACTTGCCAACATCCCGTATTGCCGATAAGTGGTTGCTTACGTTACATGTAACCGGGTTGTCTGCATGACTCGCATGACTCGGCGGCGATAGCTATGTATTGCATAGCCGCAGTGCAGTGCTCTTCGCTTTTTGCGCACCAATTTTACGTCTCTGTTTTCTGGGCAGATACATACAGTCAGACCCCTTGATAGTTAACCCCTTGATAGTGAAGAATCGGTGCACGTGCTTTTCCCAAGAAATTTGCAAT
>JAYRCO010000331.1:0-30217 GCA_037042815.1 Ceratobasidium papillatum | reverse complement strand
GAGTATGGGCTTCGTCGATCACTATCACCAACTGTGGGTCGCATGTGTTGGTTAGGATGACTTGCGGATCTAAAGAAAGCAAGTCATTGTACGCGTTCGTCATCATAACCTCGCCGTGTAGTTGAGGGCCATTCTCCTTGATATTTGGTTGGTTGCCGTCGCCCCACGATTCATTCGAAGTAGAGAGGGCCTCCATTTGGGGCGCCAGAGGTTCTTGGATGTTGCCTTGAGTACTTGAGGTGGGTATCGAAGTGTTTGGCCTCTCGGGGAGTATGTATCCGATTTGCGTTGCGGTCTGTCAAGAAGACTGAATGTCATGGAGTAGTTGTATGGGAATAAGCCAATTACGAACCTGTCGAAATTCTTCACGTAGACGAACAAAGAAATCGGCTCGTTCTTTGCCACCAATAGTACATATATTTGAGGACCAGATTTCGATAATTTCTTCGCGTGAACGCCCAGAGGTCGAATATGAGATTAGAAATGCCTTTAGTGTCTTAAACAGAGCAGTGAAGAACGCGACACAGCGACTCGCGTAGTCTTCGGCAGATCCATCGAGCTCCTCTGTCAAAAGTTGACTCGGTATCTCATCTCGGGGAGGGTATGAGTTACCCTCGTTTTTGCCACGAATATTTATATACAAGACAATTGCGCCTTGTCTTCTCAGCTAGATACCTCATTATTAGTTATAGCTCGCATCTCAAATCAGACAAAACTCATACCTCTATCAGAGTACGAGACTTGCCGGTCCCGGAACTCTGAACAACAGAGCAGAACTTCCCGTAGTAGCTTTTCCCCGTATCCTGAAACTCCTCATCACACTTGCGAAGGAAACCGTACAATGCACCTTCCGGTCCTGGAATATATGTACTTTCGAACGCGGCTGCGAGGCTAGGACCATTGTTTTTCAACTGTGTGGCCAAAATGCTAGAGAAATCTGTCGAACGAGGGTGAGCAATGTGGAACAATCTCAGAAATACTGGAGACCACCGCTTACAGTTATCGATAATTGCGTAGTCATTGGAAGAGATTGCTTCAAGCAACAAATCGCGGTATTCAGACGAGTCTTCGAGTTGCGAGATAATCCCCCTCTCCCCCGAGTAAATGACCTCGGTTAAGTTTGACACAAAGAGTTGTGTGAGTTTGTTCTGATACTTTAGCATATCGATGCATCGTTGTCGGCCGCCATATTCCTCGATCAAAGCTTCAAAGCCTTGCTGGTTCATGTCGTTGTCGAGATTGGGCTACCGATTCAGGTCTGTGTGGCACAGCCACTGATTGATGTGTTTTGTTTTGCGATTTTGACTATTGCATCACAAACAACTTACCCCGCATGGGTTTGCTCTCAAGAGCATACGCGACAAAGTAGCATCATGACCTACGGTACGCGAGTAGATTTCTTGATAAATGCATGGATAGAGTTGCACAAAGTGCAGTTATCCCCAAGTTGCGCAGGAGAAATCTGCCAGAAACCAGAGCTTCGTTGATGAGCTTCAACTATCAGACTGCTGGGATAAACTACTCAAGTTCTAGCAACATGGTACTAATGAAAAATAAAGTAAGTCCTCGATATTGAACAAATAACTTACTCCCACCACACCGGAGGTATCGCGAGACTTTTTCCGAGAACCCCATGAGCATGGTGGCAGATATTGACATCATGTACGAAGCGCACTTCGATATCACACATTGCAAACACCATCTTCGACAGCGCCCTCAGGAAGGCGCCTTGTTCCCCATCCTGACACAAGTCTCTGCCCTTAAAGTACAAGGCTAGTCGTTCCTTTGTCACCTTAGCCTACACGTGCCGGACGTAATCATCCGTCGTGACAATAGGTGTGATGCCATCACGTGGTAAGCCTAGACCATTGAAGGAAGTAATTTTAGCTTAAACCGGCTGCTGGAGCTTTAGGGTGACAAAGGAGTAAGATGATCGCCGATGCTGAAGTCCGATAGATTTATCTTCAATTAACGCGGATATGGTAGGACATCGAGAGCGAGGATCCGCTATTGTCCTCCCCAATCGAGATGATCAATACCTAGAGACGGAAAGAACATTCATCTCGGCTTGTTGAGCCGTCCCCGAGCCCGGTACCGGCATCAGCTCGCCAAGAACAATGCTCAAGCCCCGGCCTCGATCAACCAAACGATAGGCTTTGAGTTGGGCTTAAGACACCACACAGAGTTCATGGCTTGGGCGTTCGTTTGTCGGCAAGAGGCTGACGGGGGGCAACCAAAGTATATAAGTTTACTAGGATTGGCCCCAGAGTGAGCCATTCCTCTTGTATTGCGCTCTTTCCTCCCTCCTACTGTAGACCAGAATCACGGCTATGTCTACATCTCCGCAAACCGAGCAAACCAAATGGCACGCTGGTAGTGCCTTTATTGGCTATCCTCAAATATACTACCCACAATACTTTGTACCCCATCCGCCATCGACCAGTTTCGACCCGCACTCCACAACCTTTGCGACCGACCAGCCGTACCCCGCAGTTCCTGCTCCATACAAAGTGTATAGTGGTCACTATGAGCCTAGATATTCCTACCCCTCTTATGGCGCATATACCTACTCTGCGCAACCGGTCACGTCTTTGTCACCTGTTTCGAGTCGATCCGTCTCCCCTGCAGCCTCAGTGCCTAGACCTTCGACACCTGTCTCTATCCGCTCAGTTACTTCCCTAGCAACGCCTCCAATGCCGTCAGCTCTCACACCAGCTCAATTCATTGGACAGCTTCAACAAATCAGGCTTCAGAACCCTCCGCCAGGCGCCGTCCTCGGTCGATTCCATCTTATGGGCGAAGGCCTGCCTGTATCAGTCTCGCAGCCGCGCGAAGGCGGGCCGTTTGTAATTCAGCACTATCTTCCAGACGGGCGAGCTGATGTCATTTCAATCGCTCATGTGTTCGAGTTTGAGGGTCAGGGGGCGGAGAGGGGTGTTATTGTCTGGTGCCCGCCCCCGAAGGTGCAGTATTTCGGGATGAATTCCTGAATTCAGATAGGCTTTTGGTCGGACTTTACTAGTTCTCCTGGAAACTGTTTGGGGACCTATTTAATTCGCTTAATTTCTGGATATCGTCATGCGACTGTGTCGTATATACGATGATTCTTCCTAATCCTTTCCTCTTCTGTGGAACATAGCATGCTCTACGCTTCTCCCAAACTTGCTTAGCATACCCCTCCTGTGCAGAACTATCGTCATGTAATAGTTTAGTTCGAAATGAACGCTCCACGAGAGAAACTGAAAAGCGCAGACAATCTCGAAGAACACCTACGTCTTCTGAAACTATACGCCTTATGCACACAGCCTATCATACGGTGACAACCAACGCCATTCTGGCCTCACACACGCGCATCTACCACACCTCGCACTCGTCGTCCACCGTACAAGCCCCTATTCCCAGTCACACTACATCTGTACAACGTCACAAACCCCCCGCCTCTCGCCATCATCGCAATGGCTTTGGCCCCTCATCCAAACGCACGCCCTCCCCTGATTGGTCAATTGGTCAATCCGGATGGGAGGTCAACATCAGCCTGTCGGCGCTATGAGCGTTACGGCCGACGTTTTGTCACGCGTGACCAAGGGTCCGGAAGTGAGTGTCAGGAGTGGGAAACGGAAATGATGGGCTCGACGTTTTTCGACGTCGCGGGCTACGAAGTGCGTTTCAAAGGTACAAAATGGAGAGGCGGATTCCGTCGGTCGCCAGTAGATCATTGCAATCCCCCCTTCCTCTGTACCGTTGCATCTGTCGCTGGTTTCGATGGCTCCCTATACTACTTCGAGTGTCTCCTCCGCCGCATCCAGCCAGACAGCCATGGAACTGCCGTGCGACTCTCAAACGCCCATGATGGCGTCTATGAATAAATCCTCTCCTGTCTCTCAACCCAAGTAAGCGCCCCTCGTCATCGCTTGTTTGGCTCCCGCATCTGACCGGACTTGCTCTCATTTCAGACCTGCTCGCACCACCAAACCCAAGCAGTTGGGCGATAAACAGGTCATGGGCAGCGAGATTGACAACTTCTTCGGGTCCGGGTCGCCGAGTGTCAAGAAGCCCAAGGCGTCTATTCCGAAACAGTCCGCCAAGGGCGACGGGGAGGTGTACACCCACTCCAAGACCAACTCCCAAGGGACGCTTACACCCCCAGCGTACGAGGTGCCCGCCCACCTGGCGCCGACGCCCAAGCCTATGACTATTGCGCGCTACTTGTTCTTCTATGGTTTCTGTACGTGCATCTCACTCGTGGCTAACAACATGTAACTGACTCTGAATCCAGTGTTCCCTCCCTTCTGGGCAATCGGTGCTTGCATCCTACTCTCGCCACTCCAGGCCGACGACTCTATCCCCAAAGACGTCGAGGCAGGATACGCCCCTCAATCTGATGCACACCAAAAAGCCGAGCTCCGCGTGGCTCGCCAAACCGAACTGGTCTATGCCCGACGATGCCTCTACTCTCTCATCGCGTTCCTAGTGATAGTCGTGATAGTGATCATCGCGACGCGCTTTGCTCACGTTGGCGCTTTTGCATAAATTCCTTTCTTGGGCTTGGTTTCAGTTTCCTTTTTCTCGCCATTCATTGGGATATGAGTTGTAGTTTATCATTATTATGAGCGCTTGATGTATTACTAGATATGACCTTTGCCGACTGTGCACCCCCTTTTTTTTATACGAATACAAAGTTAATGATTTCACGAGACGTTTCCATGCTGTGTGGGGTTGAAAGGAAAAACAAGGACAAATCGATGTTTACAAATATAGTTTCCTGTGATGTAATCCGTGGGCCCGGTACACTGCCTCGCGCAGCAACGGTTTGACCTCTACCACCATGAAGCTTCACGAATATTGCTGTTGCGGTGAGCACCTCGTCTTGTTGACTGCCATCGTAGATTGAAAAGTCCGCCGGCAGCCATACCGATTCTAAATGTCGGGATCTACACCATTCTCGGCGAGCAATTCGTACGTTTTAAACATTTATCTGTTTTCTGAAGATCAATTGTTAACAAAGACACTAGGTCCTGGGCGTCGTAGCTGGGACATTATCCATAGCGACTCCTTTCAGTGAGCAACCCAACATACCACTTTTGAATGATATTTGCTGACCGTAGCAACCAAAAGTCGTCGGAGCGTCTGTTCCAAGTTTTGCACCATGGCTACTGGCTATAGCATGCTACATTGTTGCAGGAGTGCAGACTTTGGGTTTCGTTGGTGTATTCAAGGTTCGTCCTCTCTCTCTTCATTATTCACTCCAAGAAAGGCTGACGGATTATACAGGAGAAAGCAGGTCTCTTCCGTAAATACGTGATCATCAACTCGCTTGCCGTCATCGCAGCTTTTTGTATCGCAGCTGCGTTTATCGCCATTTCTGGGACTAAGCATAGCACAGCAAGCGACCGATGCGAAAAGACGTTCTTTGCGGGCAACAACACGTCCGGCACAGCGGCTAGTACAGACACTGGCGAAGGCGAACAAATCTGTGAAGTCTTTACCTGGGTTATTCTAGGACTTATGGGCGGGCTTTGGGTTAGCCTCTTGAGCTTGCAGGTCCGTCTTGATTCTCCACCTATTTCATGTCGCGTGCGCTAAATATTTAAATGGGTACAGACCTACCTCCTACTCGTCACGCGCTACTACTCCCAATCCCAACGCGCAGACCACAAGAAATACTACACGATCTACAACACACTCGACATTCCGCTCAATGACCGACACAACTCGGACAACGACGCGTGGGCCGCTCGACCGAGTACGGATTCGTGGCATGCGGGAGCAGCGATGGGCGCCAATGATGCTCAGTACCACCGAAGGCAGAACAGCGCCATGAGCTATCAGGATGAAGAAAAGTATGATCCGAACGAGCCTTCGTATGGCGTTCGACGGACGTTGGCTGAGCCTCATCGGGCTGTGACTGAGGATCCGGGTCCGACACCGCGTGCTGGAGGGTTTGCGCAAGGAGGACAGGGACAAGGGCAGGGAGGGTATTATGAAGATGCGCAGGATATGCAAAGGCCTGAGCAGCAGAGGTATCATCCTGGTTCGTGAACGTTTAACTAGCGTGCGTGTCGTGCTAGATTATCTTTTATCTTGGATATCATGCTTACAGTTATGTTTACAGCTGAAGGATCGTTTGGACGGAAAACTCCTCGCAACGACGCACAGTACTAGAACATTGGTTTCGTATTTTCGTTTTGCTTTTAATGACATGGACTTTCTACTCTCGCGCGTGCTCCCGGACAATGCCTTGTTTATACATACCCGCACTCGATCAGTCTCACCATCGTCATCTATCACATTCATTTCCGACTCTCAGTGTAGCGTACTTTTTCCTGAATACACATTCATCTGTCCTGTTTATCAAGTCGTCGTTGCGGGTGCGGGTACTCCGGCTTTTTGCTGCCATCCTTGACGCCAAAAGTATGGCATGCGCGGGACAGGTTTTCGACCGAGTGCGCCCTTTGATAGGCCGAGACCGGTAAAGGAGGTGCTCATTCCTGTGAGACGCTCGCCGGCGCGGTGTTTTCGTCTGCCGTTTGAGGTTGAGGAGGCGTTGGGTCCAAGGTCCAGGAGGCCGGAATGTGCGCGTGGTTCGGCAACGAGTTTGTTCTTCATCGGTATATGAGAACGAGACCAAGTATAAGAAAATCAGACAGACTTACCGCATGCTCACTAGCCAGTTTTTCCAACTCTTCCCGCGCACCTTCATCTCGAAACCTAAGCGTCTTTTCGACAGCCATTTTTGTTCTGTCTCTCAATCCCTGTCCGTTTTTTGTCCCTGAAATAAATCCAGCAGCAGTTTCCCGTCCAATGGCTCGAGCGGCTAGCTCAAACTTGAGATCTCTCGGTCCATCGACGAGTTCGAGGATGGCGTGTGGGGCATGATCGCCTTGTCTGTGTCCGTATTTGTGTATCCGGGTGTATCCACCTGGTCGGGATTCGTATCGGGATTTGTAGGTTGAGAAGAGTTTGTCGAGGAGGGTGTGGGGGTTCTGCATAAAGTTGAGTATAAATGGTCAGAGGGATGAGGGGTGGGAAACGTACGAGGAGGAACGCCTCGGCTTGTTGTCTCGCTCTGAGAGTGCCTTGTTTGGCGAGTGTTATAACCTAAATTTTGGGTAAATTAAGATCTTCGGATGTCAAAACGGGTGTACTCCACCTTTTCTGCTAGACGAGCTGTCTCTTTTGCTTTCGGTACTGTGGTCTTGATCTGCTCGTGCTGGAGGAGCGAAGAGACCAAATTCCTGTAAATTCAATTAAAATGATGCATTCAAGATAAACTAATAGACTCACCTCAGCATAAGATCTCGATGCGAGGACGTCCTCGAGAGCTTTCTGAATGCAATCCCATGCTTCATTTCCGCCAATCGAGAAACAAAGTGATGGACAGAAAGACGATTCGCGTTAGGTCATCACCGATAAGCGCCAAACAGAAATCACTTTTCTCACCTCATCCCACCACCATCGTATATCATGTCCGCTGCGTTCCGCTCTGTGTTTACCGTCGCACGTACTGCTCGTCTGGCATCTGTTCGACCAGTTGCTGCACCTATCAGGCCAGCATTTGGATGGCGATCGTATGCGGCTGCTACGGGATTGAGCAAGGCGGATATCCAGACGCGTGTGCTTGATGTTCTGAAGACGTTTGAGAAAGTTGATGCTGGAAAGGTGTGTTGTTATCTTATTTGGTGCAATGCTATTTTGAAAGAGGTGGCTGAGCTGAGTCGAGTAGATCTCGCCTACCGCGGCCTTTGTCGAGGATCTTGGGATGGATAGTCTTGATGCTGTTGAGGCTGTTATGGCTATCGAGGAGGTATGTTAGGTCTGTATGCAAGCTCTATTTATGGAGCTGATTGTGGTTCGTTTCACAGGAGTTCTCGATCGAGATTCCGGATGCCGAGGCGGACGAGATCAAGACTGTGCAAGAAGGTGAGTCGCTCTGGGAGACCTGTAGCGCATCAGGCTGATCACATATCTGCTTATAGCAATTGACTACATTGCGAAAACACCAGAGGGTATGTCTGATTTTTAATTTGTAAATGACGATATCTGATACGACATCCGTTTGTTAGCTCACTAAATTTCCTATAAAATTTGTGTAGCCAAAAACTTCGTTAATGATATTCTGAATGACCTCTCCAATGCTCCCCGAATCCTAAGAGCCTGAAGGTTGCGTTATTTACCGAATTAGGTATAATTTGTCCGGTGACTTGTTTATTTGACGTGTAAACAATCGGACGAACTGCGACGAGATGACTGGCTGTCGGGCTTGATCGATTCACCGATCACGCTTACCGAGTTTGCATCCAGCCAGTCTAAACCGCCACTTTTTTATATTGCAGACCTTTCTTCTCGGGCGTCGACACCAGTCAAACCTCTTATGACGTGCATGCCGCCGGTAACTTGACTGGCGCCCATACTCAATGCAGACGACAACCTAGGGACACATTGATCCGACCCTACACTTGGATATGGTTAGGATAAAATACGATAGCTTGGCGCAACACGTCACAGACATCTGTTCTCGACAACCATGTCCTTCCCGGGCCAAGAATTAGTAGCCTCGACAATCGCACATGTCGAGCGATTACTTTCTAATCTCGGTCTCTCTGGAATGCCACTCGGACCGGGCGTCATATTATCGATTTTACTCGCTCCTGGCACGCTCGTGTATCTTGGACGTCGGAGGTCGTCTCAGACGAGTCGAAGACCGCCTATAGTCTCGCATTGGATTCCTTGGCTTGGTTCGGCGTTGCAGATTCAGAAAGATCCGGATAGTTTGTATCAAAAAGCCCGGTATGTAGTCTTTTTAAGAAATTCGAACGGGGCGCATGAGACTGATTGAAGTGAGGCAGCCAAGAGCTTGGTCCGGTATTCGGAGTTCGAGTATTTGGGACTACAATGTATCACGTCGCAGACACAGATGTGAGTCGGATATCAAGTACAGCTTGGAGATTTTACGTAAACTCACCTGACTGCAGTTGATTATGGCAATTTACAAGCAACCCCATGTATGTATTAGTCTTATTGCGTCTGAAGAGATTTACTCATTCCGGCTTTCAGGTATTCAGCGCTAACCCGATGCAAGCTACGTTCCTGCACATCGTGTTTGACATGAGTATGACAGCTTGTACACAACCAGGCGCGGTCCCAGAGGCGATTGAAGCCATGCATCGGTGAGACAATCCTCGGAATCTCTGATATGACTGGTATCTCATTCTCCAATTCCACTAGACGACTCTCGCCTACACATTTTCCGCCACTTCTTTCATCATTCATCACATACGCTCAAACGCAAATCCAAAACCTACCTCTCAAAACGCCGGTTTCGCTTCTCTCGATCGGAATGCAACCGATGCGAAACGCCGATAGCGCCATGCTCTTTGGATCTTCCTTTCCGGATATGTATTACGACCACGCAGGCAAGACTGCGTTCTCAACATTTAGCAAAAACGTCCCGCTCTTGGCTATCAACTTTCCGTCGTATTTCATGCGCGACACACACGCTGCTCGACAAACTATGATTAAAAACCTGAGCGCGTACTTTGATGCAGGGCTTCCGGATGACGCGTCTGAACTCGTAAAAGAGTTTGTGCAGATTTCGCAGGGGTTTGGATGGAGTACGCGTGATCAGGCGGCGTACGGACTGGGTACTATGTGGCCGGTGCTTTCGAATGCGCCGTATGCTGCGTACTGGCTTCTTGCTTTTCATCTGACTCGACCTGAGGGGTTGACTCCGCTCGTTCGAGAGATCGATTCGGTTTTGTCGTCTGGGCGGGATCTTGCCGAAATTGCGCGGGATTCAAGTGCGACGCCTTATCTGGACGCATGTCTGAACGAGACTATACGACTGTGTTCAGACTCGTATTCCGTTCGATGGGTGCCAGAGGGAGAAGACGAGTATAGACTTGGAGAGTACGTGTTCAAGCCGGGTGATCAGGTTGCGTGTAATATGCGTAGTGCGCATATGGATGAGCGGGTGTATGCGCGTCCGGAGGTGTTTGAGCCTCAGAGGTTTTTGGAAGGGGAGAAAGAAAAGGCGAAGGGTCGGTTTATACCGTTTGGTGGAGGGTTTAGTGTCGTAAGTATCGTCATAACTTGTTTCTTCGTTTGTTGGCATTGACTGTGTTTGGTATACAGTGTAGCGGCAGGCATCTCGCTACGACTCAAACCAAGGCGTATATCATGATTCTGCTTTCCGAGTTTGAGCTCGAGTTGGAGGGCGAGCAGCCTGTGCCGGGGTTCAGTCCGGCCAATCGTGGGTTTGGGATGATACGGCCGATAGGGGATATGACTGTGCGATTGACGAAGAAACAACCGCCAGTTATGCAGAGATCTATCGTAGATTCGCCGGTTGAAGAGAGGTCGTTGGGTAGTAGTCAACTGTTCTAGTCCTTGGAGTCCTCGTTTTTTGTGTTGTTCAATGAATTCGAAGTTGATTGAGCATACATTGTCGGCGGTCTGGTCTGATGAGGTATAGATAGGGGGGGGTTTCAGTTAGGAGGAACGATATGCTATTACTGTTGGAGACTCAGGTATACACGTCAGTTCCGCTACAGTAGAAGGGATAGATTGTGTAGCCACGCAGTGTTTATAGAACGTCTTAGTCAGCAATCAATCACTCCACTACACCTTGATTCTCTCTCCTACACCATGAGCGATGCCCTGGCGCCGCTGGCTGAGCCTCGATATCCAGCTCATCGAGTTCCAGAAGAAGTGCTACAACTAATAGTAAACTCTGAGGTAGATCTAAACCAACTGCGCCTGATCTCATTAGTCTCTAGGCAGCTCCACCGTCTCTGCTTCCCACTGTTACACCGCACTGCACAGTTTCATCGGGCCAGGTCCGTCGAGTGTTTCATTGAAGCAGTCGAAAGCGAGAGCGTTGACTGTCCACTTCGAATCGCTCGCGTCCTGCGGGTTCTTGTGTTCTTACGCCGCCTCGACGTGCGGCGTCGTGACGAATCCTTCGACGACGATCTCATCACCCGATTTAGAACCATCATACCAAAGCTTGAGGATCTTGAGCATATAACGTGGCATAGCAAAGAACGCCCAAATGATCCAGAGCTGTTCACTGACTTTCAGCGCTGGTGCCCAAAGCTTCGTTCTGTAGATCTAGACGCGTCCTCTTGGGTGCAGCATTGTGCGTCTACAGTTTGTCAATATGCTAGCGTGGAAGCTAACTATACTTCTGAGCAGCTAATCGCGATAAGGTAGCGTCAGTATTTGTCTCTTGTTTTATCAGGAGTTGATCACGAGAAACTAGATCTTCGAGTTTCGTGGTCTAACGCACGTCAAGATAGTGAATTGGCACGTCGCAGGTACAGTAGATAGTATTTGTTTGTGCACACCCTCGCCTGACTCTTCTGGATCCAGAAATCGATGACGTTACTCGCGAGGTTCCAAGGTCGCTTATAAAGACGATACAAGTTTCGCCCCAGCTCACCACTCTGAGTCTACAGACAAACGGCGAGGACTACGAGAACCACTTCGATGTTCGCTCTTTTTTCAAAGGTTTGAGTACCGTGCTTCCTTGCCTACGCTACCTGAGGCTGATGGCAGCAGGGCTGCTGGAGTGGAACCTGATTTTTGATCCTACCCATGAATCAGATCCTATACGTTCGTTTTTCGTGAATCATCCACGCATAGAGACTCTGATTGTCAACTGGGGGCCGATATCTCCCATCAGAGTAAATCCGGACGTGGTTCATGACCTATTTCCTGGTCTACGGCACTTTTCGGGTCCCGAATCAGTCTGTGCTGCTCTGCTCGCGTCTGGTTTACGCATGCAGCTGGAGAGTCTGGACCTGCAAAGACTAGAATGGCAGTACCGCCACGGAGACACCAGTCGCCTTGTGAAAGACGTAGTGACAACGCTGCCCCGACTACGTCGTCTGACAGTAGCGCCCGACATTCCAGGCGGAGGGCCTCTCTACCCGGTATCGACAGAGTTGCTGAAAACTTGTGTCCTTGCCGCTCCGCATCTGCAGTCGCTCGAGATCAGCTATCAAACTTTCCACCCTGAGCGTTTCGTGAGTTCAGGATCCTTTAGTATACTTCACAATAGAGTAATCATGAGAGTATCGCACCTTCATAGCCCGATATGGCAGCCATTTTGAAGCATGTGCCGGATCTTCGCGAGTTAAGACTGCGACTCTCAAACCAGGTTTGCTCCTGCAAAGTGACGCTCGATCGCGCGGAATGTCAAGGATCTTGCCAGCTATATGCGCTGGTCGTTAAGCTCAACGAGGCTTGCCCTCGGCTAGAACGCATCATCGACAAAGGACATTACATACCAGGAAGGCGCACTGTGTATGAACTTGAAAAGGACCGAGAAGGGACAGTACAAAAATTTCGAATCTACAGTCAACAAGTGTGAAGCACGATAGTACCTTCAGTTTCATTACGTAGTCAGACTCAATCCCTGTCTTGCATGTACTCTGTGAGATTTACTGGCTTTTTTGTCAGGCTTTGACTGTCGATCGACAAGTCCGTAGCGGCGCTAGAGCTATGTGATAGAACTGGGGTCAAGCTCGACATTGTAAAATGGTAACTAGCATTGTAGCGAATAGCATACATCGAAGAAAGATAAGAGTAAAATCACGTCCAGCGCATACTGTGGAGACAAGCTCCCGTATATCAAACCCTGCTTGGGAGCGTATCGGACCGCCGTTGACTTAGAAGGCGCAGCTGTGGACGCAAGAGATGGGCTCAGCATGAAGGGTTCATTGTCTCTTAAACATTAGCACTTACTTGGTGTTGATCTTGTTGGAGGTCAGCTTGGGGGGCTCGTCGCCCTTGTTGTTGCCCTTGAACGTATCGCACACGGACTTGACGCTGCTGTACGAGTTGGTGCTGGTCTTGATGGTCGCGACGTCGCCGTAGTTGGAGTTTACGCCTGCGAGCAGCTTGCCGTTCTTCGCGATCACGTTGCTGATGGTCACCGTGCGTTTGTATTGGCTACGGTTTCGAGTTAGCCTGTTTCTCACCTGAGAGAGCGAAGGACTCACGTGCTGCAGTTTCCGCAAGAGCGGTAGAGCTTGCCGAAGTCCTGGACGCAGAAAGAGTCGATGTTGACGTTGCCTAAAGCGTAGATTTGGGATCAAATGTGCTCTAGAACTTAAGCCAAATTAGGACCCACCACCGCCGTTGTGCTGGACGACCTTGTCAGAGGCACCCTTGGCACCACCACCGACGATGTTGGAAGTGCCAGATTTCTGCTTGATGGTGATTGCATCCTCGCAGACGTCCTCGAACCAGACGTTGTAGAGGTTGCAAGGGCCGAGGCAGTGGATACCCTCAGCCTGGTTGGCGCCAATAACGACGTTCCTAACAATTGAAATGTGTGAGTGCCACCCAGCGAGTCTGGACGGGATATTGGACGTACTTGAGAGTAGCTCCGGACTGGAGGAGGAACACAGCGTCCTTGTCGCCGCCCTCCTTCTGGCCACCGCAAGCGCCCTTGCCACGGTCGTAGCGGACGTTGCCACCTAAAGCCAGGTGCGGGATCAAGTTAGAGAGGGACAAACTGCGCATACATGTACCCACCGTCAAAGGTGCCGGTGATGGACTTGGCGGCGCTCAAGCTGGAGGTCTTGGGAGGACTGGGGAATGTGCAGCTGGCCGCGCGCTTGACGTAGACACCGTTGGCGTCAACGCTCGGTGAAGGGATGGCGACGACAGTCTGAGAGAACAAAGCGACGGCGGCAGTGAGAGCAGCAAAGGTAAAGGCAACCATGGTGTTGATAGCAAATGAGAGTGAGTGTGATGTGGAACGAGAGTGAGTAGAATGAAGAAGAGAGAACAAGAAAGTGAGACAGCGAGCGGTTTGAGCAGCTCGACTATTCCCTCGCCCCAATTTATAGGCTCAGCGCTAGCGAGATGAAACAAAGATAGTAATGAACTAGGCCAAGCTCATAGACCACGCGCTACCGATTATACCGGCTCGATTAGCCGTTGCGGGCCGACCGTTGCACACTGACGCTGCCAAGCCAAAGGTAAATCGCTGGAACATTTGCGTTGAGAGGTGATTGGCCGAACCCGCAAATTTGAGGTGTCAGTTAAGCGTGGTAACCTAACCCCGGAATGCCAAGCCAGGTCGGAGTAGTCAGATGCCTGGAAGGTAATATCCGCTGGAACGATAAGAACCACAAAAATGACCGACCATCCAACGGATTCCACGATAGGTATCACAGGTTGGCAACCAGCCTTGGAGACAATGATACAAGAGCTTGTTATACGGGTGCGTGCAGGTCGCGTGGGCGAGGAAACATTAATATTGAGCCATGCGAGAAGGGATGAAATGGTCTCGGGCGAATTGCAATACACTGGGAGAGTATCCCTTGACTTTGGCCAAATTTACCGTGTTGCCGATTCTGAGAGTTGTTTTGCCGAGGGTTCGCTCGGTGCGTCAAAATGAAGAGTATGAGCGCAAAGCCAGGTTTTACCACACACGTCCGCCCACGCTATCCAAATAAGAGAAAACAAATGGCATAAAATGATAAATCAAAAGCAGGAAACAAACGCATAAGGAATGAACCGAAAACATGTAAACACACTACTAAGCCCACTCTTCCGCGATCACCAGCGTGACTCGCAGCTTCGCAATCACTCTCTCAGTGAACCTATCCACCACGCACATGTCCCTCAGATCCCGTCTCTTGTATCCAGTCGTGTCTCCTCGGACCTCCAATGGACTGGAGCCGAGAGCAAGCCAAGACGGTAGCGCCTGACTGCATTTGAGGTGGTACCGACCAGGCTGGATCTGTTGCCCCGAAAGCGCTGGCGGATGGTACTTGATCGCATACACTGTCCCAGAGAGAATGCTCAGCGTGTCGACGCCATTGATACACTCATGCCAGACACCCTTTTCTGTGCCGGTGAAAATGCGGCTAAAAGGAACATCGATGCACTCTGAGGGTTTCGGAGGGGACACCGTCAAGCTCAGTTTTCCGACGACAAAATCGGTTGCGTTCGAGACGAGCGAGACGCTATACTTTACGATCGTGCCTTGTGCCAGTTGCTCCATAGGCGTGCCCCAGAGTACGAAGCGGCGAGGGCAGAAGTGGATCCAAGAGGGCGAGTACGGGGCGATCTGAACTCGGTAGCTAGGCTGCATATCTTCCAGAGCGGTATCAGGAGAGCCGATCATGAGATCAAATCCAACGGCGAAGAACGCTCCAACCATCGTATTCACATACTGTACGCTAGTGGCGTCCAAAAATATAATCTGGGCAACGTGAGAGTCCTGGTCGTCAGCGAACGGCAACGGCTGGGGCTTGACCATGAGAGTCGTTCGTCGAGACACAGCACCAGGCGTCCTCATAACCTCATACGGAGTCAGTTGGCAAGATTTCGGGCGAAAGGCGCCATACCCGGAGAACATCCAGCCAGATGATATCAAAGCATGTCTCCTGCTTTGGTTAGGACCAGTATCCGCTTCAGCATCCAGTTCAGACTCTTTTGTAGCCTCGGTCTTTTCTTCGTTAGAAGTGTCCAAAGATGATGATCTCCACGAGCAGCAAAGATCCTGAGAGAAACAAGTGGCTATGATTCCAATGAAGCTGATCACAGCTACGCTTGACACGACGATCAGGACGTACGGAACCCAGCCGTTCAGGTTAGGGTCCGAGGTTCCATCGCTAACTATGTGCACGGAAAACGATACCGTGGCGAACGTAATCGGCGTGCTGCTGTTGGCTTGCGGCGGAATAGTAACGTCTTCTGTCCTGTTGACGAACATAGGTGTTAAGGTCACCGAGACATTGTAGGAGGACGGAGAGAACGGGGCTCGTCCATAGAGATCGTAGGTGGAGGAGTTGAAAGTCAGCCACTCTGCAGCCGAAAAAGGCGTAAACGACGCAGAGATCACTGGCCACACAGTGCCGTTCTTGCGAAACGAGGGAGACCGAGTCCAAGGAAGCAGAGGTGTGGTCAGGCTGGTCTGAAAGTCGTGGCCGGTATCGAGGTAGAAGTCGTCTACATGAACGGAGGGAAGCTGGACCTCAGTATACCGAACATGTAAACCTGAAGTAGCGAGATCTATAGAGACAACAGTAAGCAAATCAGACAGATATTTAGAAGGTGGGACTTCACCGTTAGGCGGGTGATTTCCCAATCCCCTACGAGGCTGAGGAATCCAGTGGCAGTTTGCTAGACCTAGGAGACATGGGAGAAGTATTGATCCAACGGGAGCGGTTCGCATAGGAGTGAAAACAAGAAGATAAGAGAAGGTATGATGTGCAGAACGCGGGGCACGGGTATCTTTGTTAAGAGAAGGTGGTCGGAAGGAACGACGATAGGAGCACATCGGGGTGGTAATTTGATTGATTGTCGCCAAACACCCGTAAACATTCGTATGGCATAGCCTTGACGATCATTCTCTCGGGACTAACTCACTCTTTACCAACTCTGAGGACCTTGTTTAGCATAAACAACTGAGCTTTCGCTTCTCAACTTCATACCTTCACATATTCGCATGGACGAGCATATCAATCGCAACACTAACATTGGGTCTGTAGCAGGTGAGTCAAGTGACATGATGAGCCACAAAATAGCTATTGAAACCACCTCAGGCGAATGTTCAACTGGTTTAATTATTCATACTGAAGGGATTGTTGAACATCACCACGCTTGCATAACCATGGATTCAAACTACTTGCACACTACGGAAGATCATCTGCCGCCTAGTTATGAGTTCATTCTCGAGCAAACGGCGCTCCCGGTTGTCTTTAACTCTTCAGAACGTACATTCAGACCCCCACCCCCGAACCAGCTTACAATAGACGATGCCAAACGTATGCTTGACTATGCTGAATATGCTTGGGAGCATCAGAACTGGTCCAAAGCCCAGACACATTACTCCACGGCGGCTGCCATGTTTCGCATCCTTGAGGACTTTCGGAACGAGGCGTTTTGTCTTCAACGTCTAGGGGAGATATGTAGGTTACTACATCAGTTCTCTGCGTCTCGAGCACATATTCTGCAAGCACACATACTTTTTGGTCAATGCGGAGAGATATCCCGACAGCTTATGTGCGAGAGATGGCTTGCGCGTACTGCCAGTGACGAAGGGAAACAAGACGAGGCGCAGTTGTTACTACAATCCGCTCTCGATAAGAGTCGAGAGGCCGGATTGTATGAGTCAGAAGGCTGGTGTCTACTACGTCTGGGGGAAGTTGAGGGCACGGGCAAGAATCTGATACAACAAGCGCTGGATATTGCACGAGACCACAAGCTACCGCTGCTTGAGGCCCGATGTCACTTTGCGTTTTCGGCTCAGAAGAAGAATATATCCGTGAGTTGTTTTGATTGACTGAAGATCACATGCTCATTTTACATAGACCCCACAGCCAGAACCGTTGACGAACGCTCAGAACGCAAACACGCAAGTAGTCACGGAGGGCGGGAAAAAGCAAGAGCCCAAGATCATGGTTGCAGGGCCAAGCGCGCCCTCTGTAACTCAGAGAAGGGACGTTGAACCCAAGACTAGCCAAGCAAGTAGTCGCATCGGTCGCTGGTTCCAAAGGTCTACACCTTGATGCAATAGCGTAGAAACTCCTCGGCCACGAAGTATAATATTTCTGAAATAGTCAAGCGACTGGCATGCATACAGCCTATTGATCGTATCACCCAGTGTAAAATACTCCATGATTTTACTCAACCATAATTGTATCTACAAGCCTTTTCTGTATCATTGCTTTGCGAACAACCAAGTTGTCAACGACGTTGGAGCCAATACCAACGACCAGGCTCCGTTCGTAAATGATGGTAAACCGACCGAGGCAAAATCCTCAGAGGCGGACGTGCGATATACACCAGTTGCCTTGAGCTTTAATGAAGTGTTCTGAAAAGAGACGGGAATCGTGGTCGAGTTGGTGTATGCGTTGATGGCCAGGAGCGCGAACGTGGTTTCTGATTCGACCGCCAAAATTGCCGTAGTTGTGCCATTTACTATATGTCGAACGTAGCCAGCTTCAAATCGTAGAAAGCGTAAGTCAAGGACACATGAATGATCTAATTCTACTCACGCTTGACGAAGTTTCCAAAATGCTTCATCGTCCAGTAATGTTTTGTCACGTAGAGCTGATAGTTGCCGTTCGTGGCATATTCGGGGTCGTAGTAGATCAGGCCATCCTTTATGGTATAATTTCATGAGATCTAATTTGAAGAGTCTTGGATGCCCTACGTACCTGCCACCCGTTTGTGTTGATCGAGTAAGGACATGTAGGATTGCCTAGTGGCGAACATCCGATTCCTGAGTTGTTTAAAGCGTCACCCTCGGGTTTCAAAACAAGCAAACCCGATAAAAGGCGTACCGTTAGATACAAGAGTCCAAAAGTCGTAATGAGGCTCCCCAGCAACAATAAAGCTCTGCATCATTAATGTAGCAAAGTGCAGGCCACCGCGGATACTGAATTATGTTGAGTTTGGAGACGTGAATTAGGTTTAGGTAATAACATACGTTGGATCATATCCTCCACTGTATCCTCGGTTAGATCCATCTGCTCCTCCTACAGTACAGCAGATCTCCTATTGATGCCACAACATGAATCAGAGAACACCATGTGGGCTAGACTCAACGTATGACATACCGACATCCAGGTTTTTTTGGTGGGCGCAATACTCTTCGCATAGCTAACATAACTTTGGTAAGTCGCGTCCGTTGGAAAGTCGTACCTATTGCCTTCATCAATAGATGAATTTGGTTAAAAGTACGATTTATTACTCACGTGTGATGGCATAAAACTGCAATCTTGTCTATAACCCGAGGAAGCCAGGCCGAGTATTCATTCCGAGCCCTATCAAGGCTGGAACTTTCATCCGCCATGATCCCGACGGTGTTTTGTAAGCCTTTCGACACAAGTTTTGCATATATCCCTTCGATAACTGCCGCGCGTTGGTTCGGGTCTGTCTCCATGCCTTCTTGCCCACATGGGACTGGTCCAAAGGTGCTATCTGGCTCGTTGAAAGGACTGAGATAGGAGATAGGGATGTTTAGGCTGTGGATTAGATGGTCCAGCGAGTCGGTGACGTATTGGCCATATTCAGCCTCAGTACCATTCTTGAAGAGTCCTCCGCACGACATTCTGTTGGTCGTAAAGTCATAAGGTCCGCTATTCACGAAGACCGTCAATTGGCTAGGAGATGTATAATAAATTTAGCCTTGTACATCATATGGCTCAATACAGCACTTACGGGACCTTTCGGTCGGCAGCTGCCTTGAGAAAGTACAGTCCTTGAGCGTCGGCGGACCAGTTGTATACACCTTTGCTGACATAGAACGTTTCAGGCGCACGTACAGGATTGCTGACCCCTAAGCCTAAGTAAATTCCCCAGCATTAGTGATAATAAATGAACAGTCTGAAGTGCCTGGAGCATACCTCCACCACCTAAATTATATCGATATGAGGTCAATCCTAGTCCCTTTGGAGAGAATAACAGGTCCGATAGGTTTTGCCGAGCCGATTCTGGGAAACGATACAGATCATGTGGCCACCATGCACCTGAACCCCCAACACCATCAAATGTTTGAGCAGGAGTCGAGAGGACGACGGCGCTGTCGACAACCTTGAGTACTGCGGCTAAGAATAAAACGACTGAGAAGACCATGACTGGAGCTCCGGTCAAGCACAGCAAGAACCACTCACCATAGCCTATATATACTTCCCCCAGACATTCCTTCCCATGCACTCCATCCCACCTGTACTCGGATGACGCTCCTAAAGGGATGAGAATAGAAAGATATGTGATGTTCTTCCGTAAGATGCGTATCGGCGAAGGAACTGACACACGCATTTAGCTTATGTAATCAATCGCGAAGTCGACCGGAGTCGGCATGTCAAACGGGGGTTGGAATAAGGTGGTAGACTGCCCCAAGAGTCTTATCATTACTACTGTTGACGGAAATTCTCAAACATATAGATACCAATGAGAGAGCAAGATGGTAATGTTGTCCGTTTAGCTTACAAGTGCCAAACCATCTGCACAAGCCCAACGTACAAACGCGGCATCTCCCGAATCGCTTACTGGTCTAAAAGGATGGAGTACATTTAGTTTTACTCCTTTTGTACGGTGATGCACCAAGCACTTACCCCGGTTCTTCTCGTTCTCGTGCACTCACCCCGTGCACGCCATCCTTCTCTATTTCCCGTGCCAGAACCCGCATCACATCATCCGCACTTCCTGTCCCTTCGAGCTGGCTCTCGTAAAAATCGATTGTCAGGAGAAGACCCTGGAGATTGCGAGAGTATTTCGTGTTTTGTTTTTGGCTGTTGAGATCACGCAAGGTCGAAGCCGCCCTCACGGCTTCATACTAAGTATAATAGTTCGAGGTGAGATAAGCGAAGATTAAGATCCAAGTAAGACGCACGACTGTTTGGTGTACCGATTCCGGGGTAGGGAGAAATCCATCGGCTCGGGAAACAGCAAGATCAAGCACGACTACAGCCTCTGCAACAAGCGCATCGATAGCTGTGGCTCCTTGCGTGAGTGAGTCGAGTTTCCCGAGCACAAAGACCAACACGGCAACAATCGCGCGCCATAGTTCGTCCCAATGGTACTCTACTTAAGTATTAGAACCAGTTGAGGATCGCATGTCACCGAACTTACCAATCCTAACTCGCTCAATCTGCAGGAAAAATACGGCCCGATGGATAATGTTCAAACATATTCTGTAACAATGATTAGTCGCAAGCGTGACTGAAGGGATTGAACAAACTTGCAAATACGACCCAGCATCCAGCCTTTTGCTTAGATTATGGCGCAGATACAACACACACGCGTCCAACACACTACATATCAATGGAGCCGGACTCGTCCTAAGGGGCAGAAGCGGCAGTTTCTGAACATTGTCGGTTAGTAGATATTTAGAAATGCAGTTGATCCACTCACTTGCCGACATATCCATACCGGTTGATCATCCTTCGCTGGAGGGCTACACATAGTCCTAGCGATTTCTTCATCTGCAACACATTGCTGGATTGTATCCAGTACAAGTCTTGCATACGCCTCGGTCCGACCTCCTCCAACACCCGTCGTTCCGGCATGTGCAAGCACGTACGAGGCCATCGACATTAGCTCTGCTGCACACCGTGCTTCATTTTGGTGAAGTCGAGCCTTGGCCTGCGTTTTCTGGACCACACTGGCCATTGATGCTGAACGGCCGGCCATAATTAGTGACCCTGGACGTAGACGTGGAGATCCTAATGGAGTGTTGAGACTGTTCCTGCGGCTGCCAAGTGAAGGCCGAGGTGATTGAGGAAGCGGGGAGGACGGGCGGGAAGCATGAAGCTCGATTGGGTCCGGGTGAACACTTTGCGCGAAGATGAGACGGAAGGCCGGATTTTGAGAAATGAATTCGAAAATCGGGAATAGAATAACAGCAGCTTCAATGGGTTGATGAGCGAATACATCTTTCATCAGAGGCGGTTCAGTAGCGGCGAGAGTAGGTCGAAATACGGAGAATATAGATGAGACTGTGGATGTAAAGGAGGGCGGAGTATCGTCATATAGGTCGCGATATGCTCTGAGACATGGTTAGAAACCAAAATCTGTAACGACCAGAGACTCACTTCACGCTGCGGGTAAACGCAAACCGGGCAACCCAAAGCAGCCGTTGTATTAGCACATCATCGCGTGTTTCCTTGATATGCTTGAGATATGGGTTTAAACTAGCAGCATCTACTCGGTGATAGTTGGCTAACACGGAGAGAAGCAACAGTGCTTCGAAGGAGTACCTCGCGGTGGTAGGCGACCATATCAACTATAGAAGATGCGCGTATCATGTAAAAATCAGGTACAAATACATACACAGATTTGCTTACGGAAGTAATCGCAGGGAACAAATCCTGCGCGAGAAAATAGGCGCCTGGACTGAGCTGTCCAAGACCGCATGTCAGAGCCAGCGTGAGCTGCAGTGCACAGTGTCGCATTTCGCCTGCAGCGGAGTTGCACAAGTCGTTAACACACTGGCGATGGTTCGTAAGGCGAATGCATTGAGCTTCTAAACTGACCAGAGTCGTTTTCGTTGCTCATTGTGCTCGCCAGCGAGCTTACAAGTTCCTACTGAATAACACGTCAATAAATGTATTTACCCTATATCATTCATGTAAAACGCTGCGTCCTGGTCGAACCACCGCCTCATAGGACAGCATACGCGCATCAGAACCAAAAAAAATCGAAAACGCACCGTGAACACTTCATCGCTCACACCAACCCCACCGGCGAGAACATCCATAATCTCCCATCCAGTAATTCCAGGTATGCTAAGCACCGCTTGTGCCACAGCTTGCAGAGTCCGCGCAGCATTCATACGGCGGAGCTCGCGAGTCGCGTCGATATGATTATCATTTCCGTTGGATGTCGGAGTGTCTTTGACAGGCTCTTCCTCCTGTATGCTTGGCTCGTTATTCTTATCAATGCTCTCACAGAATTCAGCTCGCGCAGATGCAAATATCGCGGTTACGACGTGCTTCAGAAATAAAATAAGAAGGAATTTACCCATTAGTTCGTTACGGACTGACCTGATGCGTTCCGAGCAACCCAGGACGCCCAAGTCCTTCCATTTTGTCGCGAAGCCACGACGTATCAGGCGAAAGGCAAAAAACATCATCCCAAAAACGCTTTTCTGTAGGTGGAACGGTAGCGGGCGACTAAACACGGCTCTCAGTAAATTCCATAGTCATTATACGAATGGTATGCACACCTGAAGTAGGCGAGAGTATGTAGAAACAAATTTGGATTGCAGCTGAGAAGGTGGCATGTTACGATTAGATATGTGTCAAGGTCAAGTAGAGTGGTTGCATGTGCTGGTGGATGTTGGCTTTTGGTAAATCGCCGATCACGAATCACGCAAGTGCCCTGACGTCTAACCAATGATCTCCCTCGCACGTGCGGGGTTCGGGACATTCTTCGCCGCGGGGCGGGCGCGTCAGGAAAATCTCTAGGATTTGATTAGCCAAATCTAGTGTCAGTTTACCAAATTTAGCTGAATTCAGCTGAATTTACCAGATTGGCAGAATTTTAAATTCCTGAATTTGGCTAAGTTCAGTCGAATTCAGCCAAATTCAACCAATCCAGATTAGATTGAGCTAATCTAATCTGAGCACTTTTCCTGACTCGCCGCCCGTGTCTTCCTACTTCTCGCTACTGCGCCTTTTCAATTCGAAGAAAGCACTTTCCGCCGTTATCCAGTTTCTGTCCCGCTCCGATGCCTTTTCTAAGAACCTTTGACTCTCTTCTGCCTATTTTCTGAATTTTGGTTTGCGTTCTGAGTTTGACTTGTTTCTTCCGCCTTGCTGGTCCCCTCCCCGCTACCCGTCCTTTTCTTCTTTCCCTCTTCTCGCCTTTTCTCCTTGGTGCTTCTCTCCGAGCGGTTTGACCTCGTGCTCATGTAGCTCGTTAAACAAGAAAATATTCCCTTGTACGTGACTACGGCCTGCTAACTTAAGCCTTTCTCCACGGCGGAGGCTCGCTCTGATATTCCTAATTTGCCCATTTTGAAGCGGTGGCAGAGCACAATTCTTGAAGCTGCATTCATGCTGTCAGTGCCTACCAAAATATAGTATTTTTTATGCAGTTCCTGGACATTTTTGAGGCCGGTGGCCTCAAAGAACCCGGGATTGAGGCAGTTATAGACGAATGTGGCTACGATATGGACGTACTTAACATTCTTACGATAAAAGCCCAGTCAAAAGGCAATCTACTCACATCGTACTGGCAACGCATCGGATGAATATGTGGCGGTATTTGGCCGCGGCTCCCGTCGGCTCCCGTTGACTCCGGGGAACGCGACAGACGGGAGGACGCCTCCGGCCGTTCCTGTCGTCCAATAGGTTCTATGGAGTCTACGAAATGCCTCAATACTGGTGCTATACTGTAGGTTTGCGCTTACTTGTGTGATGGCTGAAGCTTTTGGAAAGCTGGCGATCACGTGATCACAAGACACTTAGACCTTTCCTCAATGGAGACCGACTCCAACGTTCCCCGCGTCCCTATTTCGGATCAACAACGAAAGACTATCGTAGATTCTGTTTTCAAGGCACCTCGGCCTTCCAATAACTATATATTACTTGATCGTTTCTCCGATGGCCTCGAAGCTTGTAATCTCAAGCCACCACCCTTTAAGACTATCATGAAGCATTATGGAGAAAACTTGAACGACTTACCCGAGCTTACTCATGTTAGACTTGGATCGAAAGACTTGTTTGCGATTCTGGCACATCGTGAGTCTGGTTTGGTGATGAGTACCGCCAGACTAATTGTTCGGTTCAGCGGTCTTTTTTGATATGCTCTCAGCCGCTCGGTCCGACAAACGAAGCCAACACCAAGGCCAACACAAGGTCGGCGGAAACGAATGTAAGGCCTTTTGACTCCTCCTCATATGCGATCTAAGCTATTTGTGTTAGACGAAGCGACCGTTCGAGCATGGAAGGAGCCATATGTCGGCCGCGCAGCACAAGTGTTGAGGGCTACGGTCGATCGGATGAACTCGAAGCGCGGGACCGCCAACTACGCCAACTACCTGCCAATTGTGCAGAGCTCCGGAATGGGCAAATCACGCACAGTAGATCAACTCGCGCAGCAGGTGTTTACATTGCCGTTCTGCCTTCGCCCGGATACAGATACTGAAGGTTAGTAACTTGAGACAAACCATCGAGCGTGTATGCTGGAAAGTGATCTAACAATGCGCGTCAGGCTATCCGAAAGCGGATATAGGGGTGTATAATACGTTGACAAACAGTATAACTATAAACGGGGTTCGCGAGCGACAACGTGTGTTTTTGGAGAAGCTGTTTAGATCTGTCTACGGAGTACTGGAGAACTGGCAGACATATTCCTCGCAAGAAGGGTTGGCCAGTGCGTTCCACGAATGGCTGGGCGAGAACAGGGCTGAGCTGTACGAGCAGGTACGCGAGCAGGTAAGATAACAACAATATAATTTATCATACGACACTAAGCAGAGTGTATATTAGGCCGACAGGGAGATTCTTGATCGGGAGACCCGGCCGAAACCGAAGCCTAAGACTTCCACTGAGAGCACAAATCCTACTTTACTGCTGGAACATGCAGAAACCTCCAAACAGCAGGGGGGCGATCAGCCCCGCTCGATCCCTATGGCACCCCAGAAGTCAGACAGCGAGGAGTCTTCTGAGTGGGCAGCGGCCAAGGCTCTCATCGACCTTATCCAGGAGAAGTCGGGAGTTGCACAAAACGACAGGGCCAAGCCACGAAGCTCAGGAAACTCGGGTTTAGGTCAACGTGTCTGGCTGTGCGTCTACTTCGATGAGTCGCACACCTTGACTAATAAGGTTGTCGAGCCTGAGAACCAGGAAACCCGGACAGCCTACCAGATCTTGTGCTGGGTAATCAATAGATCTCGTGCGTTGGATCTGTTCTTTGTGTTCCTGTCCACCAACTCGAGCATCTCCGTGTACTCGCCTCCTTCGGAGCTCTTCTGGTCAAACAGAGTGAAGAACGAGACGACACCAGGCGTTCAGGCACCTTTTTGCGAGCTACCGTTCGATGAGTGGGACGACGGCAAGTATCTACTATGGGAGGGCCAGCATACGATTGAGTCTGTATGCGAACCGAAGTTCATGATTCGGTTCGGTCGGCCGCTGTGAGTACAGATTTATTTAGGGAAGATTTGAACTAAGACTGTTGCTGGTTCGGTGTGGCAGATTTTGGACTCGCTACAAAAGTGGAGACAGCGAAGTCAGGGAAAACATACTGTCGTTCGCCCGAGGAAAACTCTCAGGAAGCAACAAAGATTTGCTGAACGAGGACGGCAAATTGGCGGTGGCGGGTGTGCGACTAGGACTCTCGTTCGACAAGACTCGCATCGAAGCTCGGCTGGCAGAGGGTCGGCTGGTAAGGGGGCATATGCGTGTTGCTTGGTCGATTCCAGAACACAGGCAATTCATATACGCCGGTGCGCCGTCGGAGCCGATACTAGCAGAAGCGGCCGCTCAGCTCATGCATACTAACCACATATGGGAGGAGTTGCCTGATGTGCTCTTCGCATGGTGTAACAATGGGCTGATCCTGAAGGGCGAGCGCGGAGAACTGCTTGCGCGCCTACTACTCACGAAGGCGCATGATCAGGTCATTAGCCCCAGGTGGACCGAACTACAATCCCCTCCAGTGTTCACACGACCGATCCTACTGGCGGACTTTCTGGCGGCGCTGTTGGGCGAGGCTAACAGAGACATAGTGATGAAAGCTAAGCCCGATAACGTGGCTAGTGGAGTCGCTCTATCTGACAGTCTTCTTGGTAAAGCGACACTGAACTTTACGCATTGGGCGAAGGCTGGCGACAAGAGCGTGGTGACCGACGACGCGGCCTGGATAGCTCTAGGACGGTGCCTGGCGTGGCAATGCTGCGATGGACAGCCGGAGGTGGACTTGATCACACCGCTGATGCTCCCGTTGAAGGACGCCAGGCTCGGGCGGTATACGGTGTCGGCGATCTTGTGGCAGATAAAGAACAGCTCGACACCTACGCGAGTGGATATCAGCGCGGATCGTCTTGGATTCTTCTCGCACTGCTCTCCTGAACAAGCGCCTTCCAGCTTGATCTCATCAGAAACTGTGAACTCGCGACCGTACCTCACCATCGTTCTCAACCTGGGGGTCTCCGTCGCTAAGTCAAGGACCGGAGGAGCCAAAGCCGATTCAGGAATCACAGACGATGAAGCCAAGCCGGTGCCAGATGGGACTAGAGCTAAACCGAATGTATCAATCTCGCCGGACAAACGGATTTCAAGTCGCAACTCGTCGCGGAAATCCATTCACCCGCGATACGCGGTTTCGATATCGGGATGCTCACACGAGACTTTCCCTAAACTAGTGTCAGCGACAAATGAGCACGAATACGCCAGCCTGCTGTCGCCAGGAAACTATGCCACGGATCATGCACGACAGGAGCGGGAGAATCAGGAATCTCTTGTGAGGATGAAACCAGAATGGAAGGAGGGAGACGGCGAACTGGGCTCGTTCACTCAATACTGGACTGCAGACTCGAATCGTTTAAGCTACTCAGCAAGTAAGGAGCAAGCAAACGGTACAGTAGAAGTACATCGGTACGAGGCGCGTACAGTGGAAGTTGGGGATGGGGTAGAGTTGGAAGAGGACATGGAGGGATATTACGTGGACGAGGATGGAGGCATCGACATCGACATGACCGGGGCATGATGCAAACGCGATCTAGTTGTGTTCTCTTGCGCTCGTATGCCATACGCCAAACCCTGCCTAAACTGGGAAGGCGCCTTTGCATGCGTAGGAACGTTCGAGTCGGTCAGTTGTAAATGGTGCTAATTTATTTATATATTTCGCTATTTCGGTCATACGGGGCATGAGAGTCGGTTGGATCTTGGTACACGGGTACAGTGCCCGTTCGTCGTCGGGAGAGCGTCTCGAGTTCCGAAAGCATATGAAGGCAGAACCATATATAAAATCAAGTGTGATACCAAAAACATATGGATCGGCTCTACGAACTAGCTACCGCACGAAATTCATCCCATACCCTCCCTGTCCATTCGGCGTGAACTGGAAATTGTCTGTAGAAAGCCCGAAATGACCTATTGAATCATAAAATGGGTTATTCACCAGATAATATCACTTCAAAATCATAGTGAGCGCACCTAGAAGACTATTGCCCACATCCTTCAGCTTTCCCATCATTTCCGCCGTTTCTTTCTGCTTTGCTTCTTCTACTCGTGGTTTGAGCCGACTGAGTAAACGTTGGACAGGTGGTTGGGATGAAGGAGGAAGAAGAGCGAGGAGAGTCGTGTAGTCTATATTATAATTTTAGGAATGCTGGACCTCATGAATGGGGAGAATAGACAAACCAGACTCGGCAGCTGATAAAGCAGACCACGAACCAACTGTTTCATTCGAGGAAGCTCGCCGTTGAAGAGCTTTGATGTATTTGGGATCGTCGATGAGTGCTAGGGGATAGGATTTTCTATTAGTGGCCTAATTTTTACACGGGAGAACTCGAGTGCAAACCTTCGGTGCATGCCTTAACGGCACCATCGTGGTCATTCTAACCGTTTGGCCCGATATCAGGCAAATCATCATAAATAGGGGCAACACTGTATAACGCACAAGTTTAACGAGGCATGCTCCAATATTGCAGTTCAACTGCGCCCGTAATGATGTTGCTCGTGCCTCAAGCTCTGTTGGAGGTGGAGAATCATCTTTTGGCTTCTCTTCTTGGGGGTGCTTCTGTTTATCTTGAGTAGAGTCCCCTTCGTCATCTCTTGTAGGAGGTGGCGGTGGTTGAATGGGTTTCCGTTTCGGTACTCTCGTTAGGCCGTGCGCATAACATTGCTTCGCTGCCTCCCATTGGTCGTCCAGGTATAGTCTGTTGCCTTCGGACTTGCTGACCTCGGCGCTCAAGATCAGCTCCTAGGATAGCAAATTCAGACTGCATGCGGTCAAAGTACGTTATGTTAGACTTACTCACGAGTATCTCAGCCTCAGTAAATTCCTCGACATAATCTGATGTAGGGTCAGGAACTCGATCACAAGCATCGTGAAACTCATCCCCAGATCCGTCGTCAGAGTTTTCATTGTCAGAACCAGAGTTCAATCCAAGTTTTTCGGTCCTCTGAGCAAGGTCTATAAGGTCGGAAGGAGCTTCTTCGATGGCAGGCATGACGAAAGTGTGGTGGCGGAGCACGAAATCACGTGGCCAAGGATAGACCCGCGTGGCTGTGCTGCCTCACATTCGATCGCAAATTTCGTCCAGAACCTGACCCCGACCGCTATCAGAGTCTATGCGCTGCTCAAAAATATCTTGGTTAAATTAAATTTATATCCTATCTGATACTCTCTGTCTACACTTGTGAATTGATTGACTTCTCGGTATGGCTCCTCGTCCAGCTCGCACGAAGAAACCCAATCCCAAAGTTAAAGCTGCTCGTGCGAATGTTCGGGGCTACGCTGCTCGACAAGCTCGCAAAGCAGCTTCATCTACTGGGAACGAACTTGACGTCTACGAGTACTCTACCAACCGAGTCCGGAGAGCTGGAGTTCCACTTACACTTGACCGAGAAGAGGAGGCAGGGGTCGCCAGGGATGAGGATGGAGATGGCGACGAGCTGGATGAAGCGAGAGAAAATCTGAGGAGACAAATCGCAAACGGGGAGGAGGATGGTGTGGTATTAAGTGATGATGACGAGGAAATCGATAGCGACGGAGCTTTTGAGGATGAGAGCGATGAGGAGCGGTTTGCGAATTTCAAGTTCAGGGAATCGAAACCCAAGGCGAGTCGTACTCAAACTATCGAAGGATTGACTTTTATAATGTGAAATCAAAGGTTAAAGGGAAGGGGAAAGAACTACCTCGAAAGTCTACGGTCTCCTTTGCGGTTGATGTCGACTTGAACGAAGATGGGGACATCGAGGAAGATGATGGACCCACTCCACGAGCTGGAGAGCTCAACTCTGGTTCAGACTCCGACTCAGAAGCAGATGGGGATAGCGATGAAGACGGGGAAGAAACAGAAGAGGACGAGGACGAGCCAGGCAGCATGATCGACTTGTCCAAAATGCTTGACCAGCCTCAGTCCGACTCTGGCTCCGAACCAGAATCTGAGGCAGAATCTGAGGCGCCCTCTATCAGCTCCTCTGCCGACCCAGACGCATCCTCCAAACTAGCCTCGTTCATATCCGCCCTCTACCCCTCGTCCAAAAAACGAAAACAAGACGATTCGGATCAAGCACCGAAAAAAAAACGTGCACTGATCCAAGATCGGACTGAGGCAGGACCGGAGGGTGAATTTGGAGCCAAGAGCGGTATGTATGATATACTTTCGTCTAACCAATAATACGGCTCATATTCATACAGGATCTCAACCGCTTACGCTCAATGACCTCCTCACACCTACCCCTCAACTCTCTAACTCGATTAAACCGCTCCAGAGTGCGACCAAATCAGCGCTGTCAGCCCCACTAGCTCAAAGGACGCAGGACAGATTAGACCGAGAAGCGGCGTACGAAGCGACTAAGGAGGAGATACACAAATGGGCACCGACGATGAAGCGTATACGAGAGGCGGAACACTTGGCATTTCCTTTGCAGGGAGCTGGAGCAGAGAAGAGAGGGATATCGAACGCAGATGTTATTGGAAGGTTTCAGGTACGCTGCTAGTATTCGATCCATCTGGTGAATTTTGCTTTAATATGAGTGTAGCCTTCGACACCTATGGAATCTGC
>JAYRCO010000330.1:0-30237 GCA_037042815.1 Ceratobasidium papillatum | reverse complement strand
TGTGCTAAGCTTGTTCAAGAAGGGAAGAAAAAAGGAAACTGGGTCAGCTGACATGGTAAGCATGACCTGGCAAGTACGGCTAGCTGGTGTTTGACCACTTTGGAATTCAGGCGGGGAGATCGCGCCAGTCGCTTGATGTACCGGACCTTCCAGGCCTACCAGGTCCTAGACAGCGCACAATCAGTGCAAATGCCAAGATGCAGTAGTAGCAGCGTCCATACAATGAACATATCTTATATTGCTAATCCAATCGTTTTGCTTTCGTACCCAGATTCTTTCTCCATATCGCTATCGCTCGTTACGTTTCTTCCTCCTCCACATACATTGTAACCCCAGTGCATAATATCACCTATTATAACTCTCGAAACTGTGTGAACGAGGCTCGATTTATGGCGCTCCTCATAAGTTCGTGCTGACCTTTTTTTTTTGTGAAAAAGCGCCGGACACACAAATCAGAGAGTACTTATGAAAGGCGCCGTAATATGACACCGGGAAATGGTACCCAGCGGTGACGCATATACTCCGAATCCTCGTCAAGAAAGGCAAGATTTCCAAAAGTAAGACTAGCTTCCTATACTTTGAGGCTTAGAATTTCCTAGATGCAAGGCCAAGCCACTTGAGCCTATTCGCAACGCTCTGACTCGTAAAATACATCAATACCCAACGACTGCTTGGGGCTTGTACGGCTCCTCAAGTTGCTTGATTTCTTCCTCAGTAAGTTTGACATACACAGAGCCTTGTGATCATCGCGTTATCATATGCTCGGCGTTGTCTCAGACATATGGCGTACATACCTACGATATCCTCGAGGTTTTTCAAGCTTGTTGTCCCGACGATGGGGGCCGAAACGACATCCTTAGAGAGCATCCAGGCGATTGCCACTTGCGCCATGCTAATACCTTTAGCCTTAGAAATCACTTCGACACTATCGGCAGTGCATAAGCGTGTAATCGTACTAGGAGGGAAATATAAAAAGTGCATACCGGTTGATTATCTCAGTCTCGCTGTTCTGAGTCAAAAATTTGATCCATCTGATCGTTGTTTTAGCATAACTATACGAGATAAAAAGTAAATGGCTCACGGGTCTTTCTCTTCACGAGCCGACCGCTGAGACAGAGGGCGAGCTAGGCGACCACGAGCGAGGGGAGACCAAGGAATTGATCCCACTCCAAACATCTTTAAGCACGCGGCGTGGATCACAGTTAGCCGGCTATTGGGACCTAAAAAGACTAGTTTGACCCTACCTTAAGCGTAGGCATCATTTCCCTCTCCTCCTCTCGGTATGTAAGACTGTAATGGTTCTGCATTGAGATAAACGGGGTCAGTTTGTTCGTAATTGCGTAGTTCTGCATCGCATGGAGCTGGTAGGCATAGCAGCTAGACATTCCGATGTATCGAGCATAGCCGGCTTGGACGACATCGTGGAGTGCCTGCATTGTTTCAGCAATTGGGGTGTTAGGATCGAACCGGTGGCATTGGAGGACGTCGACGTAATCAAGCTGGAGGCGTTTGAGGGAGTGCTTGATAGACTCGAATATGTGCTAGTTATGCGCGCTTTAGACATAGTGTAACTGTAGGTTTAGAGTGTGTCCCACCTTTCTGCTTAAGCCGAACTGATTGACGTAGCCTGCTTCTTCTTTAGCTTGATCGCTGCTGAGAGTGTGGCCTTCATCTGGGGTTTTTCCTACGACTCCCCACAGCTAACAGCAATCACAGTCAGATCCTGAAGATATGGAATAGTTGTTGTTGTACCTTGGTCATGATGACAATTTCATCCCTAGGTAGATTCAGCTGCTTGATTGCTTTTCCTAAGATCTCCTCCGATCGCCCGTTCGAATACATGTTTGCCGTGTCGAAGGTCTGAATACCCATGCCGTATCTGAGAGCTGTTAATTCAGGTGCTCGAACATAGTAGAATGGCAGAATACTCACGCTGCTTTGACGTGTGCTATTCCTTCCTCTTCGCCTAGTACCCAGCCTTGCCAGCCTGGGTCGCCGTAGGTCATCATGCCGAGGATGATTCGCGAGACCTTGAGTCCTGACTGTCCGAGGCGGACTAGACAGGCAATGTACGTGAGTATATGCGTGGCTGTTGGAGGGAGCATGGGCTATGCTTACCATATGACATATTATTTATCTGAGAGCTAGAAGTCATGCTGAGAGTTGCTGCGATGGTTAAGAGTAGGTTGGCTGAGATCCGAGAGAGAGATCGGTGCTACCTCTCGTTGCTTTAGCTTGCTATTTATGCTCTACATGAATATATTCGGAACTTGGCAACAAACGTAGTAGGTCAATGGTATGCCGCTTTCATCAGGCGGAGGCCGCGCAAGGCTTTTGGATGAATCAGCGCTTTCCTTGGTGGAGGGATTTGCTGGAGACTAAAGTGGAAGGTGGAGGTGCCAGCGAGCCTGCGCAAATCAATGCCCGAAATGATCAGGCCGTGTGCCTTGGACTCTCTTAGTAGCCCGCGCGGCTGCTTGTCTGCACCTATAACAAGCCTATATTACAGATGTGTAGTAGCCGCCATGTCCACTGTCCCTGGTGTTCAGAATACTGAAGGCTCGGATATGTTTCTTGTCGAATGTGTCTAAATATATATGTGGGGCTGCAAGATCCCAAAAACCGTGAGGATAGGTCAATTAATCAACAATTGGGTCATATGAGCCCAAAGGGACCATGCCGGACATGATGAAAAGTGGGGCCGGCGCCTCCCTCATTGCCATGATGTCACCCAATTTTGAGCTCCACGGTAATATGTCCTGAATTATGAGCCAAAATCTGCCATTTAAGGCTGCGTATCATATTGAAGGGGGCGTTACAGTAATACCTAAACTCGTGATCTTGGGGCTCCACAGAGCGCGCGCGCGCACGCGACATAGCGAGCAGACATTTTGAACTGAGCTGTCCTACGACGTAGTTTAAAATTAAAGCAACATTCAACCTGGCAGAAATGCTGTATGTAGCATGGGATTCAACTAAATATGTTCAAACTCGGCGTATATAAGTGTTCGCCTCATGTACAATAGAGAGTTAATGGGTTATCAGTGTAACAATGAAGGAATGAGTGTAGATAGCTTACGAGTCATTCCCTCCGCGGGCCGACTGTTCAGTCAAAGGGCGAGCTAAGCAACTACGAGCCAAGGGAGACCAGGGAATCCAGACTAGATAGGCAATGTACGTGAGTATATGCCTGGCTTTTAGAGGGAGTGTGGGCTGCTTTTAACATATTTTATCTTCTTTGACTGAGGCTAAACTGAGAAGTCCGTGCACAGTCCACACAGCTTCTTCTTGTACTAATTTGAGAGCCCAATAAGATTTTCCTACAACTCCAGTCGCAATAATTTAAGAAACTAAAAAAAATACATGTACACGGCAATTAGGCATTTCAAACTGGAACTAAAGAAAATCTGTCGGAAACTACATAAACACAATTCTTGACCAGCTCCTTCGAGCGCCTGGCTCTTTGAATGCTCCCCCTCCTCTCCATGGCCGACCTAAGCGAAACGGGGACGGGCGTCCCGATCCGTCGCTCCTCCTGGCCCCCAGGCTGTAGGCTTTCGTACAGCGTATCCTGCCTGACCAGAGGGCCACCTTGACGCGGCATCTAGCTGGGGTAATCCAGATGCCTGGTAACGCTGCGATGGTCGCGCTGCGTGCTGGTCCGATGGACCAAGGTAGACTGCGTGCTTGAAGGAGGGGCAGGACCGGACCCGGACCCGGATGCGGATGCGGGCGCGGACACGAACGCGAGCGAGCGCGTGCAGAGGACCGGAGGCAGGGACAGGGGGCTCAGCGTCCGGGGAACCTGGCGGTGAACCAGGAGGAGGGGTGTTCTTGATAGCGTCCCCGGACGCTCGAGCCATCTGCCGCTAGGCGGGGTGCCAGGGCAGCTCTCCGTACTGGTTGAGGAATGTGAGCTAGGAGGGCTGGTTCTGGAGATGGACGATATATCAGCTTGATGGCAAAGAATAAAGTAAATGGAAGATAGGACTTACGCTCATAAGCCTCTATGCAGCCGAAGTTGGCGCAAAAGAGACGAAGGCGCGATCCACCCGGAGTAGAGCGGCCAGCCGCCTGCTAGAGGCTATGAACATACGTTAGCTCGCAAAATGGTAGGTCATAGCATGTATACTTACCGGTGTGGCGAAAGAGCGTGTGCAGCGAGAGTGAAGCGCTGTGAAGGACAAGAATGACGACGAAGACAGAGTAAAGCGCGGTGGTGAAGAGGAGGATGGGAGATGGAGATGGAGATGGGATATGGAGGAAGCTAGAGGCTGCTGGGCGGGTTTATATACCTCTTCAGGAGGCGAATGTTTTTGAATCCGGATAGGGGTTGTGGATGGAACCCCCTTTCCTGCTGCTGACTAAATGCGCGCATCGCGTCGATCACATCCATCACATCACCCGATGGCTTCTCGAAGGTCGGCTGAAGACATAAACGGCTGGTGTGGCTCGATATAGGAGGTGAGAAGCGCGAACATCGGCCTGTGGTCTAGGCTTGGATGTGCGGATTTACAACGCATTTATCTCGTTCTTCTCTTGGCTTGTACTTCTTATGCTATAGGTACGGCTACAAGGGCTGTAAAGCAACGCACACGTTGTGCGCTGAATGAGGCTTGGTGACCTTGCGGTAAAAGCCGTCAAGCGGGATGGTTTCCCGTGTACTTCTGTAGAGCATATGCTTAAGAAGAGCACGAGTGTTCTACATGGAATTTTATGTTGAGTTTGACGGATTTGGGGTTGGCTAGCTAGATTCAGAAATGATGCACAATGCGTTCTACTGCGATATGTAGACCATAAACGCATCGGGTGCGTCATTGGTGGCCCTTGAGGTTAAACGTTGTTTGGTGTTCTAATACGGTACTTAGAACAGCTGCATCTACAACAACGTGCGGACATGGAATAATAAGTGGACGCACGAAGCAATAAAAACCTTATGATGGGGGCAACGAGATGTATAACAATGCCATGAGCAAAGACTGGCATCTTCAGCGGTGGTCTGAATGGCTATTTTGACACTGCGTATGATGATCGCGCAAATATGACTTGGTTTTATTGAACGAACAAGAGAGCAATATATTCCAATATACAACTAGTCATCATCTAACTCCAGCTCCGACGGCTCACTGATTTTGTCCTGAGGTAACCACATCGAAAACCCATAAGAGGAACCTAAGAAAGACCCTGGGTTGAAAACGTGACACCCCTCATAAGTTAGATCGTATCGTTCATATTTATCTGCCAAAATAAGCTTTATAGGTTTTAGTTATTGCGCTAACAACGTGTCAAATCAGGAACTCACAGCAGTGGGCATAGGATACAGCCGAAGTGACTGGTCAAATTCCCAAAGGGTAGGCTGAATGTTCAAGGAAATTGGTGAAAGGTGCGCTTGATCCAACATAGTTTGTACAAGCTGCTCAAGTCGTCAAGCATCAGAACGCGGTGGTATGTGAGTGCACTCACATATTTCTTCAGATCCGCGTCCCCTACTGCTCGTTTAATCCCGACCAAGTTTCGGAGCATTCGGCTCATCATATCCTCCCGGAATATGACTATCTCCTGCGAGAAGAACCTGATTCGGCAAGGGTTGGATGTGAAGTGTGCCCGAGGCACTCTAGCACGGATTTTGGTCGTAAATGTCATGGGAATGGGAGGCCGAGGGAGTGTAGAAGAACCCCAAGGATCCAATGGACCAGGTACAAAAACGAACTGCGATTTTTCTAATATCATCCGGTACTCTGGTGATGACAAAAGATCCGCTAGTGCGTCAAAATGTTCTAAAAATTGGATGTATGAGGAACATATAAGTGTATGTATGCGGATAGAACACACCAGTATACTTGAACAATGCATCACCAGAGCCTTGGCCAATTCCTCGAGTAGTGAAATTTCCGCAAAATATGAACAGAAGGGGTATCCAATCTTGCTCTATGCATGTTTCAAACAATTTTCGAAGGCCAAGTGCAGTGCGCGGATGATCGAGCCAAAGATCTGAAATGACAACAAATGACGGTCTATGTAATCGTTGAAGGCGAGCGTCAAATCTAGTCTGTGCTACAGTCAATAAAGATAAGGCCTAGAGAATGACAAGGCATGGCAGACCTCTTCAACCAATGTGGTAGCTCCTTTCCCTAGAAAATCGATATGACCGAAGATCGACCTGCAAAATAACATGCGTCAGCTAAAGCCACTAGCACGGCTAAGCTTCTCACCTTGAAACTTCACGTTTCTCGCTTGGGGGATGACCAATGGCTTCCACGCTCAAAGTTTCCTCGTCGGTGTATATACCTTCACAAAGTACCATAGACCCCTCGGTAAATAACCCTTCACATGGCCCCTGTGACTAATATCAGTACAAGAAAAAAAACGTAGAAATAATATCGGGAAATACCGTATTCCTAATATCTAGTTCAACCCGACCTTCCAGATCTTCCAAGCATAATTTGCCATCCGGAGAATGCGTTAACATTCCGAAAAGCATGAATGCTTGTCCAGCTCGCCCCAACAGATTCTTCGTGGTGGTGAGCTAGATACAATGTTTTCTTGTGTTAAAATTAACTAACAAACGGTGATGTCACACCTTCAAATAGCTATCTCGATCCTTTCCAGGGACAGCAGGGGGAGAAAAGTGCTCGTTCCGTAAGACTACTTGTTTGATTATATTATACCGGTCTCGCAAGAATTGCGCTCGAGATGCAGGCGACCCAGCAATACTCGGTTTCTGTGACGATCTGGAAGGTGAAAATGTCAGTTTCAGCACAAAGCAGCAATGTAGCTATAGGACTTTTCAAACGCCTTGCGCTCACTGTTGAAGGTCCACCATGGCATGTCGAAAGCGTTAATCACATGAAGATGATGGTCGGGATTGACCTCTTCCTCATCAGCGTCCTGTGTTGCTCCCGCTTCTGCTCCGAGTTGCATCATGTCGTATATTCTCTCTAATACATCGGTCGAAACAATCGCAGTTGCATCTAGTCATCAAATGCTCATTGTAATTGCCCTATGTTCACGAGAGAGAGAACTCACCATCACGCTTCATATAAGCCTTGGCAATGTACTCCAGTGATTCTTGTATATCACTATCTGGGATATTGTGCTCATCCAGAATCTTATCAAGGAACGCTATAGCATCTGTTGTCAACGATAGCGAGTATTTGCGGGTAAAAACCTAGTGACCATAAGTTTACGCTAGTAATGACGCATCAGAGACTTACCTGAACCATTCCAGCTCGTCGTGCACTCATCCTGTTGCTGCGTGCTGTGCTTCAATATAGGTAGGAATCCTTTGGTCGTGGTAAGCTTCAATCACACGCGCCAGGCGCCGAATCCATCGCGATCACATGACCGTGCTATTTGACTCGCAATCCACATATTATTTTTCATAGCCAGACATATATATGAGTTACCCGCACATTCGAGTTCCAAAAATGACCCAAAATTTTTCAAAACACAACATGCCCGCGAACTGCCCGATGGTGGTTTAAGAACGAGCACGGTTCGGCTCACTCCGGTGGGTGATAACGCGCCTACACAATTGGTCCAAAAACATGTCAGCCTGCGATACAAAAGCAAAGAGACAAAAGCTAGAGATTCATATTAGATCAAGTTTTACGCCTCGATGAGACCCAGAGCAACACAAGCGCGGGTCCCTCAGACCACTTTTTAAATCATTAAAGGAAAGCCTCCACTCCTGTTAACCTCACCGAATAGCTTCATTTCATAATTGAGTTTTGACCCGCCGAGCATTCCGACCTTTGAGCTGACTCGGAGGAGAGCTCGTAATTTCAACATCAGGTTGCTTGATAGCTCCTGTTTCCCGCTTCCCGAAATTCATGAAGGCCAGACGTTCGACCAGCGTATACGACGCAGATGTTAACCAATAGATGACGACTGCCTGCACCAAAGCATGAGGGTATGGAGACTACACGATTGATTGTTCGCTCACCCCCGGAGATTGCATGGCTACCCAGATGAATAGTATTGATGCACCACGTAACCCGTTCTCAAGTGCCGTGACCAGGGAAGACATCTGTGGCAATTCAGTTGACGGAGGTCCTCCCGATTTGCTGCTAGGAGCTGAGTCAACTCGTTTTGCTGGACGGGACAAGCGTCCTAACTCGACATTCGAAAACATTAAGAGTCCAACAGCAATCGGGAGGACGCCTGTGGGATCGGTGTGTGCAAGCGACGGAAGAGTAAGAAAAGGTTCAGCCGCAAGTGGGTTCATTGGAGCGGTGTGCGTGAGAGTGGCCTGTCGAAAGCTCGCTGTTGCCAAGATAAAAAGGGGAGCATGGATTGCAAATGGTGCAATCATTGTAGGCAATGGTGAGCAACGATGAATCTTGTTAAGCTCTTTGATTTTAGCCGCTTGCTGTAAAGCTAGTGGATAAGTAAACGGTTACAAATATGCTGTCAACTCACCAGACGACCCATTTCTGCTTGGTATTCTTCGTAGGGCTTTTTATCGCGTGCGAAGGCTTTGCCGACAATCTCCTTTGTTTCTTCTCGCCATGCTTTGAGTGCTGGGCCAACAATGTGCTCGCGCCTATACGCCCTTGCCCTACTCTTATTACAGGTAAGAGAACGAATTTTATGCAGCAAGGTCACTTACCCAGAGTGCCATTGGTAGTGTAATTCCAGTACGAAGAGCCAGCGTGATTGCAATTATTGCAGATGAATAAGGCGGCAAGGACGAGAACAGAGGAAGAGACGAAAATATATGACCGGTCTCTATGATGCCCGATGCGAGGGGCTCAAGAATGGATATGTGACGGCGTTGAATTATAGCATAATTGAATGTGATTCCTTTTCGTGGCCTGGTTAACTGGGCGCGGATGAGCCCACGAGCCAACATGATGGTCAAGATCAGTATGCATGTCAGACCAGTAAGCGCCAGCTCTTTGGTTCACGCACAACGCCAATAGCAGGACAAAATGAATCCATTCTCATCCCAACTTGCAGCTACCCCGCAGTTTAATATCTTGATACTCCAGCCTAGCAAACTGATTCTTTTTTCAAAGTGCCTTTTCGTTCTACATATGAGAAAGCCCCCCCCCCCCCCCCCCTTCGCTCCGTCAATTATATCCACCAGTCGAGAGAGACGCTGGAAGAGCATCGCTGCCCTCCCCACAGTCCTGATTTGCACTTTCTCCGAGATACAAATCAACTCTTCCCCCGCTTTCAAAGACGCCCCATTCTAGCCAACAGCGAGACTTCCAAGGCACCCCGTTAATCGTTATATTCTGGACAAAAACTTTTCCCTTTTGAATATCCTTTGGGTTTCCTTCAAATCCAATAGCGTTGATCGTAGTCGTTGTACCTGATACACTATTTGTGATATTCACGGTCGGAAACCATGGCGAGGACACTAATACTTGTCGAGTTGCGGGCAACGGGTAAAGACCGACGAGATAAAAGGCGGCAAAACTCGCCATCGCGCCTAAAATTAGAATAAGACCTAACTAAGCAAGGCCATATTTAGCGTACTGACCAGAGTCATCGTTGCCTGTAGGGATGCTATGTTAGCTTTGTAAAAATCTCAAAATACAAAGGGCAAGTATCTACCTGGAATGCCGGTATCAGTCAGGTTGTAGAACTTGGATATCACTTCTCGGCTTTGCTGGGTCGAACGTCCGGGCTGATCAGCGTAGTGATACCTACAAGTAAAAAGATGGTGACCAATTGAATCGTAGAAAAAAGACGCATATATCTCACATAAAAGGCATCTGTTGGGATGGCTCATTTGAGACTTCAAAGTAGCCCTATAAAATACTGGTGAGACATCTTAGTAGTTGGACTGACACAGAGAGTACTTACCTGCTCAAAAATCCAGTCGAGTCGCTTGACAAACGCGTCCTTTCCTCCCTGCAACTCAATCAGCTTGGCGTTATCATGAGGAACGTACTACAAATGCTCAGTCACTTCAGTCAGTTAACACACTCAACCCATATTTTATATGAATCACCTGTGAGTACTAAAAGGTACTTGTATTAGTGCAGATTATTACCTTGACTATCATACGAGCTTACCACAATAGGCGAAGACTCGTAGAACCCATCGGTATTGATCGCGTTCAAATAACAAGTCGACTTCAGTGGATCATGTATCGAGCAGTGCCGTGGGTCCGTAAAATTGAAGGTCCCATTCTGGAACCTATTTTGAATAAAGCCACGATGACCGGCAATAGTAGCCGAATGATCCCAGCTGTTGGCATAGTTCGTTGCCCTTGTCGAGTACTACAGACCCTTGGGTCAATAGGATATTTCTATCGAAAGAGTTATACATACCTTGGTAACATCATCGGTTTTGTTTAAAGCCTTTGCAACTTGAGATATGCAAAAATCCCCAAACGCATACTATCGAATGGTAAGTATGCAGCCAACAAACGTCCCAAAGTCATACCTCGACACTACGCGAAGCTTGCTTAGTATTAGCTCCAGACGGTTCCCAGATGTCGCAAGGTATGTAGCCTAGCCTCTAGGTGAGAATGGCTCAATAATAAAAGGTTCCCGACTTACCATACTGCTTCCAAACCTCGGTCTGCCGTCCTTGGAGGTTCCAATCATCTGATTGCTTCTCAGCATCCGTAATCAGTGCCTCGTATAGGTCGTCTACTGAAACGCCTAGCTCGGCGGCTCTACTTCCCCATCTAGGCAAATGCTGTCAGCGCATAAGGCAATTACAGTCCAGGAGATAATCACTTGATATAAAACTCTGCAAGAATCGGATCCGCGTCTACATCCATGGGTCAGCGAGCAATCAATATAATGAACTAAACGCATATACTCACTACTCGATCCTTGAATATATTGCTGAACAGTCGCGCTTCGGCACTCGGGAAGCCACCCTAAGAGAATCATCTATACAAGGAAACTTCTGACGACATCAAGCCATTCACCTTCGTGTCTCCATATATCAATTTGCGCTTCTACGATCTGAGCAAACGAGCGAGGATCCGTCATCGCATACCTATGCGAAAGTCTTGTAAGAGAAAAGCCTGGTTGAAGGTCTTTTTAGGAGCTTACCAAGGGTAAAGCGTTCGGTACCTGTGGAGCGGTTAGAAATACTACACATAGACAAAAGACAAAGCCTTACGAGTCCCACTATGCCAAGAGCCCGTGAGTGATCTAACCACGACATCATGGAGATCAAACACTCACATTACAATAATATGAATCGAAATACGGCGAACTCGAGTTCCATTTTGGATTTTCTCCAGTATCTTTACCCCAGCATACTCAGCACACAACACCACCAATATATGCGGAAGACTCACAATTCGCAGGAACTATAGCAGTTCGATACATCTATAAATCCAACCATCAGCTAGCAATTCGCCCAATCCTATACCCATACTCACTGATGAATACAACAACGCAGTCGTATTTTTATCAACACCAGTCTCGTCGATCCTAACACGTCCAAGAAGCTCATTCCACTTGGCCCGACTGGCCGCTCGAACTGTATCAAACCCGAAATCCGGAATCTCTTCTTCCGCACTTGTGCAAGCCTGGTCAGCAGATATAAAAGATACTCCAACGCGAACGAGCAACGTCGTATTGGATCCTCCAGGCAACGGAGTATAAGTCGTTAACGATCCCGCCTCGTTGACCGCACCTTTTACGCATATAAGCCCATGCACTTCACACAAAAAACGATACAGACCCACCGAGGTAAAGCTGGGACAACTTGACGGCCCCCTTGACCGCTGAATTCCCCTGCCAGACTCCATACTCGGTAACGTTCGTCTCGAAACCATCGCCCTTGACATCAACGCATACATACGCCTTGTACCGTCCAGGCCCAAACGACCCAGCAAACGAAGCTCCGCCTTTAACTCTGCCCGTCGTCGTATCTACAAGTGTAAATGGCTCCGAAGCAGATTGTTGCCCATCGTTCGCTACACTCGACTCAAGTCTTGTTTCATAACGTTAGGTAGAAGCAAACTCACTAATATCAACTAAAATCCTCGGTTCCTTTGAACTTTTCGGAAACGTATACCGATGCAACGCAGCTCGTCTTGTCGAGGTCAATTCGACGACTACTCCAGAAACTAATTTCGTCGCAAAGTACCCAGGTTCCGCAACATCCGGAGAAGACCCATCTTCGAGCTTCTGACGACGTAGCCTCCTCCCGTTAATTGACGTCGGACATTCAGCAAAGCGTTTACACGAGGCAAACGGCCAGATTTTAAAGTTCGATAGAGGGTATCCCTAGTAGGAGAATTGATAAGTGTAGGAAAGATGTCAAGATGAATTAATCTCAACGAACTCCACCTGTCCCGCTATCATGAAGCTGGCTAAATCCAGTTGCGTTGTAAGAGATATTTCGGTCATAGCCCGCGTGCTTTTCAAAGCATACATATCATCAGAAGAAACGTACGCCTTGTACGGTATACGACCTACCCTATCCGGCGAATCCGTGTCCATCCCAACCTTGATCATCCCATGCGGAATAGTCGCTCCTACATGCCACATGTACAGCTCACCACCAAAGGACAGAAAAACTGAAACCAACCTGGAAAGACATGCCCACTACTCCCACCTCAGCACCCTCCCAAACCAGAAACCAAACCTAAACGCACCTGGCAACACCTTTAGACGTCGTCCCAATAAACAAATTCACCTTGGCCGCAAGATCATCAGCCGTAGTATCAGGCCGTTGCGCACCAACAAGCCCAACACCAACACCAGCAGCAACGAAAACACAAAATCCAATCAACCCTCGCATGAGAAGGAAGAAGTAAAAAAAAAAAACAGAACCGAGCAAAAGAGCCTGAACACCCCTTCTTATATGCTCACCTTTCACAATCCCATGACCACCGACTTCCCTTCCCGAACCTCTCAAGAACAGTCGGCAAGCCCAAATGGAGCAGCCAAGAAACTCAAACTCATTCTCGAATATGACGTCAAGCAAAAAGCGCCTTGAATTGCATAACTGTATAAAACGGGGTCGCATATAATGAAGATGGCAAGGGTGGGGCAGCGCAGTGGTAGACCCGGATCGTATTCCGGGAGACAAACATGACATACAACATCTCATAAGTACAAATTGAAGTCATTCCACCTAGAAGCTCAACTGGTGGGGGAACTACATTCGGTCGTCCAAATTAGCATGCGTGAATCGGAAGTAGGATGGAGGGAAACGTACCTGGCCCTTGGACAGTCCAAAGCTCGCCTTCAAGTACTTGGCAAGGTTCTCAGTCTTCTTGATCTCCGCCACCAACGCTCCGTCGAGCGACTTTTGGTCTCCGACCTTGGCCTCGGGGTACGCCTCCTTGGCCTTGGGCTTGCCATCCTCGAAAAATTCAGCCTCCTTGTCTCGCGGTCCACTCGACGTAGGCTTGGAAAAGTACGAATCGTTGAACTTTTCGTCCACCTACAATCCAACAAGTCAGCCTCCAACCCAAACCCAAACCCAACACCAACACCAAAAGAAAGAAAAGAAAACTCACAGAAACACTCCCCAAATCAATCTTCGTCGAAGTCGCAATCACATACGCCTGGTTCACCCGTCGAAGCGGCACACCATTAACCTTGTACGGCCCCGTAACCAACAACAACCCGCTCTCCAACTGCTTCAAAAACACAACTCGCTTCCCCCTGAATCGACCCGCGAGCAAGATGAGTACGGTACCCGGGGTGATCGACCCGCGCAACCGGGCGATGGTTTGGGCGTTTTTCGTTGTGCGTTTGGCCCGGTGGGTGTCTTCGCCGGGGTAGAATCGACTCGCTTTGGTCGTGGGCACGAGTCGGGTTCCGCCGTTCTTTTCGCCCCCAATTTGGACTTCTTTGTGCTCGGCTGGGGCCTCTTTTGCGGCGAGCGCGGAGGTTTTGTGGCCTCGGCGGGTCGGGAGGGATGCGCGGCTGTCTTTGGTGCGTGCCATCTGTCGTAGAATGTCTAGTTAGTACGTAGGAATAGAGCATAGACGAATCCATCCCGTCATCCACAATCCATCCAGCACGAGTCATACCATCCAACTCTCTCACCACGTCAATCCATCCCGCCTCCGTCTATTCTACTCTCTAACCCACCCAGAACACTATCCAGACGACGAACTAGCATAAATACCCACCTGTTCGCTGTGTCTTGAGTCTTGAGTGCCGTATTCGATGTCGCACACAGACCCTACTTGCTTCCGGACTACAGCTCCGAAGCTTAGGTAAGGTACTCAAGCGCCAGTACCTGGAATGACGTTCAAGGCTTTGACGACACTATTATATATATATAGTAGAACCTCTTGATCTGGGATGACATGGGTAAGAAGTCGCACTAAAATTGAATACAAACTGAACGGTCCCCGTACTTGCTTTGAGCCTAAACCATTCAATCCCTCTCGATCATCTCAAAACGAGGGGTCCCACATCAAGAGGTTCTACTGTACGCTCAAATGTTTCTTAGGTTGATTCACACAAACAATCACCACACATAATCGCCTTTCAGGCAACCAAAAAGAGTCTCCAAAAATTAACATTCCGCACCAGTTCATCATAAACTCGCTACAGTACACAAAGCGACAACAACGTGCGGAATACATCCCATACACAAAAAAAAAGAAAGAGAACCGCAATTAAGTATATAACAAAAATAATGATGTGACGATCTAAGCTGTGCCGTTGAAATGATAAAAAAGACCATGTGCTTGCAGATCTCAAAAGAAGTGGACGTTTGTATAAATAGACGTTAAAATGAGGTCGTAGAGTTGAAGGTCGTGAATTATGGGTAATGTGTCGTCATAATGTGAAGTATAAAAGAGAAGAAATAGAAATCCGGGTGAAGAATGTTATGATTCGATAGCTTTTTCGTCAAAGTCTTCTTCAAGTCGTCGTTCAGGGCTTCGAGGTCGGCCCGAATCAGACGAGTTTCGACGCCAATGCCAGACTTTCCAGCGCGGAGACACCGGCTCGGGCTTTTCGATGACCGTGTTCTCCACAGCCGCAGCCGTAGATCCACCGAGAAGCGCAGTCAACTTGTTCCGATACAGAACCGGCGCGAGCGAAAGCGTCGACAGCACAACGAGCTTGAAAATAATCGAAGGCGACGACAACAACGACGAAAGAGTTTTCGGATCAGACGAAGAGGAGCTAACGGCCAACGTTTGGAGAATATCACCAATCTAAGTTGAACAGGCCGAATGAGATGCCGAACGGTGTTAAAATTGAATTTAAACTCACTTGGCAGGTGACGGCAGTCCATGGCAAGGTGCCGATAAACGCGCCAATCGCACAGTCCACAAACGACACGCGGCAGACTCCACACGCAATGTTAATTCCTGACCAAGGAACGACTCCAACGAGCCGCATCACCACGAGGCGGACCCAGGTCGGGGTGCGCTTCGAGTCTGGTTCGGGGTTGGAGCGGGATCGGCCTGGACGGCCGTTGCCTCCTTGAAGAGCGACGCTCACTACATCGAGCGCTTTGGGCACGAATCGTTGGACGAGTGGTGAGAGGGGTGCTGCGAGGACTGTAGCGACGAGCGAGCCGATGGTTGTAAGCAATGTCATAAGCAGGGTTGCCCAGAGCGGTGATAACAGAGCTCCGGTCAGAACGTTCTAAAAGTTTTGTTAATCAACTGTGTGATCCAACAGAGGTGAGACTCACCAATACAACACTGCCAGGAATGCTCCAAGCATGTTTCCAAATCGCCAAGCAGCACATCACACCCATGACATGCGCCATGCCTGCCGAGCTACCAGATGAATATGCTTGCAGCTCCTTTCCAAGTGCCGCAATGTCGGCCACTGTTCTGGGCACAGACTTGAGCGAAGTGATCGGTAGGGTTGAGAGCGCAAACACAATCGGGAGGAGCGAGAGCACAAACGCCGTAGTGAGAAGGACAAGCGGCGCATAGTAAGTCCTGCGTGGGACTCGTATTCCGGTTGGGAACGGATAGCTCGACAGGGATCTGGGGGACAGGGCAGGCGTGGGGAGACAGCTGGGTGGTGGTCGTGTGAACACCGACGAGAACGATGGCCGGGGACTGCTCTCCGATGAGTACGGCGGAGTAAGCAGCTGCTCGATCTCATGCTTGGGCGACGGCCTGGGAGTGGGCAGCATGTTGAGCGAGAGGGTGACGAGCTGACTGAGCATCGGCGTTGGAGTCGCTCCGAGCGGGGGGAGATCACTCGGATAGTTGGACGGGGTGATGGGAGTCGGCGGGGCGGGGGTGTCTGCAGGCAGGGGGCACTGGGAGACCGCAGGGGTGCGCCGCAGCGTCGAGTCTATAGTCAACGGCTGGACCATCGACGACGACCGAGCGCGGTTCGGCTGAGGGGGTGAAAGCGATGCCATGACTGCGCCCGCGGTTGTCCAACGCAGCGTCGATCGTGTGGAGTGGCGGGGGTGATATGCGCTACGGTGAGAGAGGGGCGGACGAGGCGCAGGCGGGTGGTGCTTTAAGACTAGCCAAGGCCCGGCGCAAAGTACGAGACCCTATGCGTCAACACGACTGGCGCCGGAGGCCGAGGCAAGGGCTCGTCATCAATTTGAATCGGCTGACGAAGATCGACTGACGCAAACGTGTAATTGCTCCACTTCTCTATACAGAACGGCCCGCATACACTTGCCCGCACACTGATTCATCTTCCGCAACCGTTGCGGCACGTTTCGTCCCCTCGCTGGATCTCGTCCGTCCACCAAGCCCGTGCGGTCTCAACTCGCGGCACGCCTGCTTTGTCATCTGTCCTAGCTCAACTCCCTCAATAGGCTTTCTCTCCCCTGCCGGCTGTCGGATGTCGGACGTCGGAATGGTGTTTGCACACAAACAAAACAAAGAAAAAAATATCGCCCCAACAGCGTCTAGAAGTTGCCGGCATATTGCCAATGGTGTTGATCGGGTCAGGGTACACCATCGAGTCAGGGCAAAACGCGGGACGCTAATAATCGACGGCCTTTGCTCGCCTTGTCACCGTTCCCCTTGCTCTTACTCTCCTCAGCCATGACTACTCTGATCGCAAAAGCTCTGTACGTACAATACTCAATCTGACCTTCACGTCGATCTGAAGATCCTGTCTCGAATCAAAGCTTGTTCGATATGGTAAGTCAAGTTCTCTCGACAAAGCAAACGCGATATATTGATATTTTGAGGTTTTCAGGACGGGGTGAGCGTATCGCGATGTTTGTTTGATCCGAGTCTGACTGTATGCGCGCGTAGACGTTGGTTGACTCGACCGCCGCTGTCGAAGGTGAGCAAGCATCCAAGCGCATCAAGAAGCCCGGCGGCAGATCTTAATTGATTGAATATCTAATAACAGGGGCCTGGGCAACATACGGAGAACGCTACCCGCACCTCGACATTCCAAGCATTCTACAAAGTGCGTATCAACCTCTCTCTCATCCAATCACAACTAACCATTATATTCTATTCATAGCTGCCCATGGTACGTCTCACACACTATCTAAAAAACTCACGTCTGATCAGTATCGACCAAGGCATTCGTTCCGTCGACAATATGCGCACGTATGTTCTCGCTCCTGGTACACCCGAAGACGTTTGTGAAGTAAGCGATTCTCATCCCCCGCATCGTCTCGGCTTGTATCCCGTCCCCGCTCGCCTTCACCCCGGCCTCCGCTCGCTTCATCCCGGCCCCATCCCATTTGCTCTATTCCGATCCCACCCCATTCGCTCTATCACAGTCCTGTTCTCCTATTCTCTCATTCGCTTCGTCCCGTCCCGGTCTACCTATCTAACCTCCTCACCAGGCAGAAGCCGACAAATTCGAAATCGAAATCGTCGCATCCGCCCAACGCGCAAAAGAACAAGGCAAAGACGGAATAATCTTTCTCCCCGGGACCGAAAACATCATCGGCGTCGCGCGTGCGGTGAGCGTGCCCGAACCTGGACATGCGTGGGCTATATGCACGAGTGGTATGTTTCTTTCCCCTTTATTTTAATTTTGATTTTAATTGACTGGATGAATGAATGAATTGTGCAGCAACACCCATATACGCATCATCGGCTCTCAAAACAGTCGGCATACCCGTTCCAACAGCGTTTGTGACGGCGCGAGACGTAGCGCACGGAAAACCGTTTCCAGATCCGTATCTTCTCGGTGCGAAGAAATGCGGCGTCGACCCCAAAGACTGTATGTACCTTCTTCAAACGATTTCTTCTTTCACTCAATTCGCACTCTTCTTTCCATTCACTTGCACCGCTTTTCTCGTTACTGAACGACAAAACGGGGCGTTGGTATCGCAGGTGTCGTATTCGAGGACGCGCCAAGCGGGATTCGAAGCGGCAAGGCCGCGGGATGCAAAGTGTATGTACAACTCACACTCAATATGACCCTGCGTGGCAACTGATTTATGGGTTCTGCTGTGCTAGAATCGCGCTGTTGACTTCCCATAGCCGAGCGTCAGTTGAGGCGGCAGGGCCCGACGTGATCGTCGAGGATCTTTCTCAGTGAGCAGGCCGTGACAAATACTAGAGATGATTTCATTAACAAAGAATTTAGCGTCGTGGCCAGCTGGGAAGGCGATCATTTTACTTTAAATATTGTCTGAGACCAGCCATGTAGTTATCCAGCAGCTAGATGTACTTAGAGTTTTGCTCAGACGTTATGGAATATTGTTTAGAGCTTAGAACAGCTGGCTCGTCAGGGAAGATGCATTAAACCAGGGGAACAGTTACGCGTAAACGTCATAAAGAGCAGATGTAAGAAAAGTGCGATATCCGGACAACAAAGATGTAACAAGGCGCAGACAGTGATGAAGGAAATTTAGACTACTAAACCGTCTAGTACTCGCCCTCAACCTCCTCGTCAGCATCAGCAGAATCCATGCCAACCTCTTCGTAATCCTTCTCGAGCGCAGCGAGATCTTCGCGGGCCTCGGAAAATTCGCCTTCCTCCATTCCCTCACCGACGTACCAGTGGACAAAGGCACGCTTCGAGTAGAGAAGATCGAACTTCTGGTCGAGGCGGCTCCACGCAGAAGAGATAGAGGTTGTGCTGGCAGACGGTGAATTAGATATCGACGAATGATAGAGGACACCTAGCGACTTACTTGGACAACATGCACAAGCTGCGGCTAACCTGCGCCAAGTCACCTCCCGGAATGCAGGTGGGCGGCTCGTTACAGATACCGAGCTTGAAGCCAGTAGGGCACCAGTCGACGAACTGCACGGTACGCTTCGTCTTGATGTTCTTGATAGCCGCCTGAACATCGTTCGGGACGACATCACCACGGAAGAGCAAGCAGCACGCCATGAACTTGCCGTCCCTTGGGTCACACTTGACCATCTGGTTGCCGGGCTCGAAGCAAGAGTAAGTGAGTTCGCCGACGGAGTTTTGTTCGTGGGTCGCCTTGGCCGTCGAGATGATGGGCGCATAAGTGGCCAGAGGGAAATGGATACGAGGGAAGCTGGGGTCAATGTTAGTTTCGAATTGGTCTGAAACTCTAACAAATACTTACGGAACCAGGTTAGTCTGGAACTCGTTCAAGTCCACGTTCAAGCTGCCATCAAATCGCAGCGACGCGGTGACGCTGGACACGACCTGAGCAATAAGACGGTTAAGGTTGGTGAAACCTGGGGAAGAGACACCGAGGTTCTTTTTGCAGATATCGTAGATAGCCTCGTTATCGACCTATAGGATGGTTAGCAAAACGTGCGATGATTAATAAGCGCGGCTTGCCATAAAGGAGCAGTCGGAGTGCTCTAGGGTAGTGTGCGTAGTCAAAACCGAGTTGTACGGCTCGACGACAGACGAAGAGAGCTTCGGCGCGGGGTAGACGCAGAACTCAAGCTTGGCCTTCTTGCCGTAATCGGTGCTGAGGCGCTCAAGGAGAAGAGCGCCGAAACCAGAACCAGTTCCACCACCAAAAGAGTGGAAGACAAAGAAGCCCTGCAGACCGGAGCAGTTGTCTGAGAGACGGCGAACACGGTCCATGACACCATCGATCAACTCTTTTCCGACGGTGTAGTGACCGCGAGCATCTGTTTTTATCAATTAGCTCGAATTACCATAACAGGCTATGGATGAGCACGTACAGTTGTTGGCCGCATCCTCCTTGCCCGTGATCAATGTCTCGGGGTGGAACAGCGAGCGATAAGTACCAGTGCGGACTTCGTCAACGACACCAGGTTCGAGATCGATGTATAGCGAGCGAGGAACGTGCTTGCCGCTGCCAGTGGCAGAGAAGAACGTCGAGAATCCTTGGTCTCCATGAGAGGGGGAGTCCTCACCGAGGCGACCATCGGGCTAAAAACACGTGTTAGCCGCAAGCCCAAGAGAAAACACGTGTACAACTCACAGTAATACCGTGCTCAGCAGTATAAAGTTCCCCTGAAAAATAAAGCAGGACGCGTCAGTACGCGTTTTTCTAAGCAAGACACGTCGCTCGCAGCCAGAACCAAACGTAATTTGAACAGTGGCGGACGCTCAAAGCACAACACGAGTTTGAAGACGAAAGGTTGACGTACAGCACGCGTTTCCGATCTGGACACCAGCCTGACCGACGTGGAGAGAGATAACCTCGCGCATTTTAATAAAAGAGATCTAGAGACAACCTGTGCAAGTTTTTGGGTAAGTTGGACGCGTCGGACAAGCATAATTGTCGTGATACGTACGGTGATGGACGTGGACGAAAAGGAGACGGCAGACTTGCCCTCAAACCGGCGCGGACCTCTTTAGCGCAACAGAGCCAGCCATCATCAATCTGGTACAAGCAACCCTAGTGCCACCCGGGAAGCCGGCGCTTCCTGACACTGTATGCGCCATTATGTGTAAATAATTATGCAACCCTCTCTATTACGCAGGATCTTAGTGTGTTAGACTGTTTCGTACTGTGCCTTGACATTGTGTCGCCTCGAGGACTTGGACAGGCCGCACGGATGCAAATCTGACTGTTCAAAAGCGGCGCGCACTAGCTCCGTACTCCTCAGTTTCTTTTTTCTCTCCACCACTTTACGTATTTTACGAACTCTATACCAGACTATTCAGTAAGTGTTAACTGCTGTCTCGACTCGTCTGCGCGTAGTCCAAGTCATTTTTTTCTCGCGTTTCTAATTCGCCACAATTTTCTTCTTAGTTAGACATGCGCGAGGTTATTTCTCTTCACGTCGGCCAGGCTGGTGTACAAGTCGGTAACGCTTGCTGTGAGTTTACTCTGAGCCTCATACCCGACGTCCTCGAGCTGATATTCTCTTCAGGGGAGCTTTACACCGTTGAACATGGGCTTACTGTGAGCAATCCATCGTTAATTTTCCTATTTTGGAATGCTAAATTACTTTACAGCCAGACGGTCGTTTGGGGGAGAACTCTCCTTCGGAGAGCGACACCGGTTTCTCGACATTCTTCTCCGAGTCCAGCAAGGGCAAACACGTCCCCCGCTCCATCTACATCGATTTGGAACCCGGTGTTGTTGACGAAGTTCGAAATGGCACATATCGTGATCTTTTCCACCCAGAAACCCTCATGACTGGCAAGGAGGACGCGGCGAATAACTGTAAGTTCTTGGCTTATTCTTGGTTGGTCACAACTAACATCTATTATCTTAGACGCTCGTGGCCATTATACTGTCGGAAAGGAGATGATTGACCTCACCATGGACCGCATCCGACGCCTAGCGGACAATTGTTCTGGTCTTCAAGGGTTCTTCGTATTCCATTCATTTGGTGGTGGTTCCGGTTCAGGATTTGGAGCCCTTCTACTCGAACGACTCAGCGCCGACTATGGCAAAAAGTCTAAGCTCGAGTTTGCGGTCTACCCGGCTCCGAAGATGTCCAGTTCAGTCGTTGAGCCTTACAATGCGGTCCTTACTACGCATAATACTCTTGAGCACTGCGACTGCTCCTTCATGGTAACATTCTTTCACTCAACATCCCGTTTTTAGCTGACAGTCGTGATTGACAGGTCGACAACGAAGCGATCTATGATATTTGCAAGAATCGGCTTGGCGTTTCGGCTCCGGGATTCACTAATCTCAACAGGATCATCGCTCAAGTAGTATCTAGCGTTACAGCGTCGCTTCGCTTCGACGGTAGCTTGAACGTCGACTTGAACGAGTTCCAGACCAACCTTGTGCCGTGCGTTTTATTTCATCATGACCCGAATGTCTTTTTAATTGAATTCCTTGTTTCAGGTTCCCTCGAATTCACTTCCCTCTCGCCACCCTTGCCCCGATCATCTCCGCCGAAAAGGCCAAACATGAACAGAACACCGTTGCGGAGATGACCTTCTCATGCTTCGAAACTGGCAATCAGATGGTCAAGTGCGAGCCTCGTGAGGGCAAATACAGTATGTCTTGGCGCACCGGCATATACCCTATTCTAATCGCCTATTCGATCTCCTAGTGGCTTGCTGCTTGCTCTTCCGTGGTGACGTTATCCCCAAGGACGTCAACGCCGCCGTAGCAGTCATCAAGACAAAGCGTACTATTCAATTCGTCGATTGGTGTCCTACTGGCTTCAAGCTCGGTATTTGTAACGAAGCTCCTTCAGCCGTTCCTGGAGCAGACATGTCAGAGGTATCGCGAAGCTTGTGCATGCTTTCCAAGTAAGTTCCTTGTTCAATAGGTTCGTTTCATTTACTGATTGTTCCTTTAAAGCACCACCGCAATCTCGAGTGCATGGACTCGCCTGAACAAGAAGTTTGATCTCTTGTATTCCAAGCGAGCATTCGTTCACTGGTAAGGAGCCTAGATATATTACGTTGGCGCAATACTCACCTGTTGTCTAGGTACGTTGGAGAGGGTATGGAGGAAGGCGAGTTCTCTGAGGCGCGTGAAGACTTGGCCGCGCTTGAGAAGGATTATGAAGAGGTACGTCTTCTTATGTACCTGTCTATTCCATATACTGAAACACATTCCACAGGTTGGCGCTGACTCTGCCGATGCGGACGCGGAACCAGAATACTAGATGTTTCTTTTCCGGTTATATTGTTGTCGTTTGTTGCTCGAATACGTTTATGATTTGCACGTCGCTTTCTTTTAGCATCACTGTCTACACGTCCACATTTAATTATAATGTTTAGCGATGAGTTCGCAATGCTCAACATACTTGCCTAATTACAGAAAACCAGCCGCACTGATAGCTTCAAAGATGTATGCATGGCTTTCGTTCCAGTCTTAGCGTTAACGAAGGCACGACGAGACTTGCAAGTTGCAAACGATTAATTTTCAATTATACATGGTGCCAATCAAGTTGGGCCAGCGTTTCTACAACGCACGCCAGTTACGAGTGCCCGAATATGGCTTGCGGCGCATAAGGCTCTTCAAGTTGCTTGATTTCGTCCTCGCTGAGTTTGATATCAATCGCTCCTACATTTAAATATTTGGTGTGAGTTATTCGCTTTCATTCCTCGTTGTAACGGATCAAGCTTACCAACAAGGTCTTGTAGATTGTTTAGGTTCGTCGTTCCAATAATAGGAGCGCTGACGGGGTCTTTAGATAGACACCATGCCAGGGCGATCTGAGCCATCGAAGCTCCCTTGCTCTTCGCTAACGCTTCGACGCTGCTCTTCAATGAGCACGCGGCACTAACCTAGAAAAGTAATCTACCTACCGTCGCACAATCTCACTATTTCCTTCATGAGCTTTGCCATATCCCCCTATCATCCTGTTCGTGAAAAAATCATCAATAACCGGATTGTCGATTGCCTATTCGAACTTGCCTGTCTGTCTCTCCACGCTTAGTCTGTTGATCCAGTGGTCGGGTCAGGAATCCTCTAGCTAGAGGCGACCAAGGAATACAACCAACGCCGAACATCTGTAAATCCATTAGCAGATTGATTTATCCACGACGTCCCGCACTTACTTTCAAGGTAGGCATCATTTCCCTCTCTTCCTCCCTATAAACCAAGCTGTAATGGTTTTGCATGGATATAAATGGCGTCAACTTGTTTGCGATCGCATAGTTTTGCATAGCGTGGAACTGGTAGGCGTGGCAACTAGACATTCCGATGTATCGAGCATAACCGGCTTTAACGACATCGTGAAGCGCTTGTATGGTCTTAGCGATAGGGGTTTCTTTGTCAAAGCGATGACACTGAAGGACATCGACATAGTCGAGCTGGAGGCGTTCAAGAGAGTGTTTGATAGACTCGAAGATGTGCTGTTCACGGAGTACTTAGTTATATTTTATCATTGGATGACGGTAAAATTAAGCTCACCTTGCGACTAAGACCGTTTTCATTTGGGTATCCGCCGCCTCCGAGGTGTAGCTCGTTCATCTTGTGCCCCAGCTGGAAGAAAACCTATACATAGCAATTGTCATATGGTTAAACCAGAAAATAAACCAATGCAGTCAACTTGCCTTGGTCATGACCACGATTTCATCACGGGGTAGGTTGTGCCTGCTTGATCGCCTTGCCCAGAATTACTTCGGATAAGCCGTTGGAATAGACGTTGGCGGTATCGAAGGTTTGTATGCCCAAGTCATAGCTGGTATTTGGAGGATCAGGCGAGGATTCTTAGATTGCGAGACCAAAAAACGTACGCAGCCTTGATATGTTTGATCCCCTCCTCCTCATCCAAAACCCACTTCTGCCATTCCGGCGTCCCGTAACTCATGGTGCCAAGTATGATGCGGGAAACCTTCAGGCCAGATTGGCCAAGTCGCACTGTCGTGTAAAAATTACCATGAGCAACAGCAAGCTTGGAAGTATACGTAGGCACAGACCGTATTGCATTTTCTTAGACATTGAGGGCTTGTATAATCGGGGTGAGGTGGTGGTGATGTAGAGACCTTACTATGACGCTCTATATATATCCGGATCAGGGGTTCCGTTATCATATTCGAATTCATCTCGTACGCCAAATGTATGCATACAGCTGACTTCCTATGACTTGAACTGGTGGAGGCAGGGTGCACGAGAGGTGGAGGTGATGTGGAGGTGGTCTCTTTATAGATACAAACTCGGAGTAGATGATCCCTGAGATTGCACATGATGTCAGAGGAATTACATCAAACTTGTACCGATCACTTCTAAAAGCAACCGGCCATTACCGCAAATGCTTATTGTTTGTCTCACTCTGAAGGTCTATAAAAATGAGCCAAGTGCAATTTGCTAGGCACTTCTACCATGTCAACCCTCCCAGCTGCTGATGCACTGCAACCTCTGTTCTTTCAGCCTCCTCCTAGGGGCGACATCGTTCTTCGATCTAACGATGGAGTTGACTTTCGCGTTCACACTGCAGCCTTATCGGCAGCATCTTCTGTCTTTAAAGATATGTTTACTGTCGGAACACCCGGGAATGAAGAAGTCGTCGACCTTGCAGAAGACGCACGAACGATGTCGCTCATGTTTGAATTCATTTATTCGACTCGCCAAGTGCTCGATATATCAGATGAAGCTATGTTTCATACCTGCTTAGACTTTGCGAGCAAGTACGATCTGAGTGCAACACTAGAGGCCATTGATGCCGACCTTTGTTTACCTGCCTCTAAACTATGCCCTGATTCGCTTGACCTCTTCTTCCTGGCCAACAAATACCCATTGCCAAAGGCCAAAGCTATCGCGTTCCGAAGAGTTCACCGTAGAATCCTGGATCCAAAATGGCTCGCTACGATCGCACAGGCGCATCCGGCGCACCAAGCCCTCATTGCGCTTATAGGGATACAGGGGGCCCAATACAGGATTCTCACCGACGTAATCCTCCGATTCCGTGGAGTCATCCTACACCCGCTAGACGACGACTACATATCAACCAAAGGAATTTCGTGCGAGGACTGTGAGCAACGTCTTGACGATGGAATATTGGATGGTGTACTCTTTCCTCCCACCTGGTTGACATTTTGGTCGAACATTACATTCGATGCGCTTCGTGGAGAGCCGTTGGAGAAGTGTGCTCATTACTTCGACGTGTCGATCTTTGATTCTTTCTACGACTACCAGTTGCTTCGAGTTTGCGATGCCTGCGTCGAGAAGATTTCCGACGATCCTGATAGCCGCGTGGCTTTCAACAATTGGGCTACCCAAGTCAAGTCTGTTCTAGCAGCCCGGCTAGCAACGCTCGATCCAGTGCATCAACTTTATCGATAGATGTGTATCTGTGGTACGTCTTATAGACATCCTTCGTTGGTATCTCGTTACTAAAACTTTGTTAGCGTTTTGTGTTTGCTTTCATACCTACTATGTTTTGTACCCCACCCATGTGTGTGAAACGTACGATTTGAGGCAATCATGAAATCTAAAACTTGTATGGAGCAAAGCGCGTGCCATTTTATAAACGGTTCATGTTCCTGTTGCATTTCACTAAGCTGTGCTGGATACGCATCGCTTCTACTCAGCTCCGGGCAAAACAACAAGCCGAGAGGATCGACTGAGGACAGCTTGCTCGACGTCCTCCGGCTTGTCAGACTACCGGCCGCACGCATATAGCGAGGTCCGTGCGCTGCGTCTATTCGGCCATGTCGTATGATTTGGGCAGTGACTATGATTGATCTAGCCAATCGGATTTGAAACTCAACCACCGGCAATGGAGGGCCGGTGGGTGCCTTTCTGCACTTGCTTGATAAAGAAAGTTGATTAACCGCGAGATGTTTGATACGCGCTCTCTGAAAGACACTTAAAATATCGTGGCAATAGATCAGATCCATTCAGTTGCTACTCCTACTCTCAGCCAGCACTTTTATAGCTCTTCTGCTTGGCTGCATTCTAGAATGGGCAGCTGTCTAGGGAATCTACGACATGGAGAACGACTTGTCGCTCCTGCAGAACCCCTCCAAGGCGGAGCTCGATACCAGGAGCCAGGACCAGACTCCCAGCCAAGCTCGCCGTCTCTTTCACATACCTCAAACCAACACCAGTGCCTTATATGCGACGAAGCTGACGTGGAGTTTCCTTCCAACCCGCCAACAGATCGCTGCACACACCCCATCAACGTCTGTGCGTCATGTCTAGAGAAATACGTCTGCTCGTGTATCAACAATGGCGCCTGGAGAATAAAATGCCCCATGTCAGGATGCTTTAGACGCCACTTGGAAGTTGATGAGGTGTTACGAACCAGTATATCCGAAGAGCACAAGGCAACTTATGAAAAGTAAGCATATCTTCTGACGTTTCGCTAATCTTTCTCAACAAAAGGCCGCCTAGATTCTGCGACTCGATGACACGACGCAAGCTGGGCACCGACCCGACCGTCGCGTGGTGCAAAGCCCCGGGATGCGGCTCGGCGCAAATTCACACAGAAGGTACGTGACTTCTACGGAGTGGCTATTTGCAATCGATAACCCAACCCTTCCTTCGTATTTGTAGTAAACTGCACGATGGTTGTGTGTCACGCATGCTCTGCGCGGTCATGTTTCAGACACGATACTGTTTGGCACGAGGGAATGACCTGCAAGGAATTTGACAAGGAGCTTAAGCGGCGGTCTCCAAAGCAAGTAAAGCAGGTTCAAAGGAACACGAACTGGCTTGAGAAAAACGCCAAGATCTGTCCGGGTGAAGGTTGTGGACGTTGGGTAAGTCTTTTCGCGCTCTGTTTCTTTGATTCAGCTGAGAAGATCTGCTTGTATGCGTAGATTCAAAAGAGCGAAGGGTGTGATCATATGTTCTGCTCACCCCCTGCAGGTTGTGGACAGGAATTGTAAGTCCTTGGCCAGACTATGAGATCAATCTCGGCCAGCTCACCATTTTTCTTTAGCTGTTGGCGATGTCTCGCCCCTTATGGTCCAGGAAGCCATGTGAATCATAGACGAAGCTGCAGGCACTATCATTTCTGGGGTTTTTGGCGCAGGTGATTTAGCATCCTATTTAACGAGCCCTGCAATGCCACGAAGAATCTGGTCTAAGTATTTAACAAAGTATAAGATACATCCATGCAAGATTTAGTCTCCAAACGGCGTTCTATTTATTTTCTCCATGTCTGTAAAACTCATTTCACTGTACGAGTATGCATTCCTGGGATACCAACCTTATGATATAACATGTATAATATGAATCAATGCCTAAAGTGTTAATATCCGATAAACCACGCTCAACGTCCCAAGCATGAATCGTAACCAACAGCCCGTTCCAGCCTGGCATACCCCGTATGGCTCAGATTGATGGCTTGTCGTGCATTCGTTCTCCAACTCGCCCCTATATGCGCGCACAAACGCTCATAAACACACACGGAACATACAACCAAGCTATGAATGATTCGCACTGACATTGATCCAGACTCCAAACCATACAAAAAAAAAAAGGGAATCGCCAAAAGACAGTGTACTAATTCATTGTACTACTAACACAAACCAAACCAAAAAAACAACACAATCCCTTACCTATCCCATCATCCATCCGTGATACAACAACCTCACCAATTAAGGAACCAATGTACGAGAAAGAAACAAAAAACGAATGGACAAAGTAAACCTGTACTTTCGACGAAAGAACTTGTCCTTCTCCAAAAGGAGTGTGAATGCAACGAAAGCAGTGGTGTGCGAAATGAATGTACTGTTAATAAATAAAATAAAACAAACCAAGAAACGAAACGGGACGGTATACAGCTCGACTATCGGGTATGTAATACACACGCTCTACATCTTATCCTCTTCTGAATCCGAATTTCGACGCCATTGGGGACGAGACCACCGCCAATGTGATCGCTCATGGTCATCTCCATTAGAGCTCGGTAGACCACTCTTTTCGCACCGGGTAACGGTGCACGTCAAGAGCGCTACGAGTCTCTCGCGAGCCAAGACTGGTCCCAGAGATAACAGTGACAGAACAGCAAGCTTGACAAGGATAGTCGGGGAAGTTAGGAGCCCACGTAATGTCAAGTCTTGGTTATCCTGACTAGCGACCGCTTGCAAGATATCGCCAATCTATGCGATACATAAACAGTCAGCCAAAAAGTCTAAATAAGCACGACCCAAACAAATCGCTCACCTGACACGTGACCGCGGTCCAAGGTAGCGTACCAAAGAACGCGCCGAGAGCGCACGCAGTGAGCGGGACTTCACATACGCCGCATGCGATGTTGATGCCTGACCACGGAACGACTCCGACTAGACGCATGACGGTCAACCGAACCCAGGTGGGCGTTTTCGTTTGGTCGGTTGGAGGACGGGATTTGTCTAGGAGTGGAGTGTCGTCTGTGTCGTTTCCTTCGAGAGCTGAACGGACGAGGTGGAGTGGTCTGGGGACGAATCGGCGGACGAGGGGTGTGAGGGGTGCGGAGAGTAACGAGGAGCCGATGGACCCGATTGTTGTCAAGGCGGTCATAACGAGTGTGCCCAAGGCTGGTGATAGTAGAGCACCGCCTAGTACGTTCTGTGGGAAATGAATCAGCTGTTGGTTACATAGTGATAGGTTTGAACGTACGAGCAACACACTACCGGGGATGGAAAAGGCGTGTTTCCAAATGGCCGCCTGAAATTGGGGTTAGCTATGGTCGAGGTAGTGCAAAAGCGACTTACGATCGAGAGAACAGCTAGTACGTGGGCCTTGCCTGACAGACCGCTGTCGGCATATGCCTGCAGCTCCCTTCCGAGTATGGCAACCTCTCGTAGGGTGGTTGGGATGCCATTCAGCGAATGGATTGGGAGCGACATGATACCCCAAATGACAGGAACCGAGGTGACAACAAACACCAGCGCTAGGAAAAGTAACGGCAAGATGTACTGTCTCCGCCTATTGGACTCTGGCAGGGCCGCGCGGGCACAAGACACCGCAAAGGAGCCGCCCGAGAGGACCGGGGTTGGGAGCGTAGGCATAGGCATAGGCGGAGCGATGAACAACGAGGCAAAGGGCCGTCGCGGGGGACTCTCTATGCTGGCCGCTTTGATATCCAGACTCGAATCGGCCGCATGGCTCGGCAAGGTCTTGAGCTTGAGCGCAAGCGAGTCGAACATGTCTCGTGCTCGGATAGGCGTATCGGGCGCTTGGAGTTCGGGCGACGGCGGAACGTCTGTGTGGGCCCTCGTCCGTGTCGAGAACAGCGTAGATATAGTGAGCGGAACTGCGGAAGACGTCGATCCTGCTCGTGCCCGGGTACTACTGCACAACCGCCGGGGGGAAAGAGCGCTTGTGCGGTGCGACCCCGAGTTGGCCATGTGTTCATATACTGGTGCTGTGTCCTGCATCAAGCTGTGTTGTTGTGGTAGCCAAAGCTATATTTTTTTTCGTGTTTTGTGGAAGATGTGAAAGTTGGGTTCGGGATGCCGAACTTTCAAACGACGCAAATCCTCTGTAAGCGCCGATCAAGGGAAGTGGGCGTGTAGCGCTCCTAGCGCGGTAGTGTTGCGGACGATACGATACGGTGCGATGCCACCTCGCGACAGCTGATTTGATTTAAAACTCAGCGGCGCTTGA